>JAGKTI010039896.1:0-10490 GCA_018397915.1 Birgus latro
CCAAAATCCCCACACCCCTCCAACCCCCCACTGCCACCCCCTTCCTTCTTCCCCACCCCCTTCCTGACCCCCCAATTTAAGTTCTTAGATAAGTTCTTAGATTTTTATTTGTATGTTTCAAAGTTAAATGTGTTCAGTAAAACTGGTGTTTTTGGCTTAATTCTGTTTTGTCATTTAGTGTCACACATGTTTCTGCATGTCACATGTGGTGCTACTAACATATTAAGCCCTAGCACAAAACCCATGTATCTTTCTGAATGTCTAGCCATGTTTATGTTTTGGCCTATCACCCATCTACTATTTATCAGTGCACAGACTCTCAGTGTATAATAACTACACAGAGTTTTTGACATGTCTGTAGGTTGCACGAAAAGTGTATCCTTTTTAGCGTCACTTGTTACCACACGTTTTATCCTCTCACCTCTAACAGACCTGCTATATGATCAGTTGTTATCATTTAAGAAGCTCAACTACAGTATTAAGCTTAACAGTGAGTGGTTTTATTTCACTCCATTATAATCCATACATTTCTCGTAACCAGTTTCTTGTGTCTGGTTGTCACATGTGTTACTGTGGATTTGCCCATTTAATGTAGGCCTATTGGTTCTTCCCAGCATGAGTTTGGTGTAAAGGTACAAAATTAACAAAATAAGTTGCCATTACTCACCAGTTAGTTTATGCAGTTTTAAGTGTTCAGTGGTTTCTCTTCTTTAAACACCTTGAAATGTTTTTGTACAGTACAGTATTTGCTTTATCATTAAGAAGGGGGAAGATTCTCCAGCCCTTGTCAACAGTGGGGAACTGTAGGAATTGGGGTTTTGAATGGGGAAAATTTGGGGGAAAATTAGCATTTTAACCCGCCGAGTCCCACCGATGTACGATGCACGTTGCTCCTTTTTTCCGCAGACAGACCCAACGACGTGCATCGTACGTCACTCAATTGTAAGGCCCGTTGTGTGCACATTTTTCAACATTCGCCGGTGATTTTTGGTAGGAATATGTGTGAGACCTTCCTCTACCTGCTGTCAAGCAGGGATACTGCCTGGCCCCACCTAACCCCCCCTTCCCCCCCTCCCCCCTCACTGGGTAATTCACCTGTTAGCTGTAACCTGGCCAGTAAAGGTATGTTGCCCCACGGTCTCTCCAGTGATGAAATTCACAGTGAAAGTGATTCCTGAGGTGGAGGACAAAGAAGCTAGAGGTAGAAACAAACAGAAGTGATGAGGTGGTAATGTCATAGAGGAAGGTGCCATATACTGGGGTTTTGGGTGAGTGAACAATGCTTATAGATGCCTATATTTTTTGTGTGAAAACCAATATAACCTTGTACTACACATAATTTCGTACCAAATAAATGAAATAAATATGTAATTTAAAGTGGCTTGAATTAGTTAACCCTTCCATAGTTCGTTTTCTTTAGCCAGGTACCCTGAAAAAGAAGAAAAACTTTAGGTTGAGTGACACCTGTATCAACATATCTAACCCCAGGATCGCAATTTCTCTATGAATTTTCGATGTTTCTCACCAAAAGCGAAGGTTTCAGCGAAAAAACAAAAAGTCGAAAATCGGTCGGGACTGGACGGGTTAAGCAGAAAATGGCAGTAAAAAGCATTTTAATACAGTACTCCTACAATATAACGAACTACTATAATTGGTACCAGACCCTTGACATTAAAGCTGATAGTTCATTAAAGCCAAACACCATGTCATTTGGTAATTTCCTAGGTGTCATGACTTTTACCAAAGATAGTTAAATATAGAGCGCCATTTGGCCATACAGTTGTACACAGTATCATACAGCTAGGTCTAAATGGCTCCTTTACTCAATAAATGCCCTATTTATGGCTCCTCTTACAATGTTGGTCACCCAGAGACTGATGCGGCGTTATTTGGGGTGCGGAGGAGCGCGGGTGTGTGCGCGTGTAGAGATGCCACGCTGGTTGGTTTCCCGCATGTCCATTCTTTTACTGAACAAAATTCGTTAAATGAACATAATGTTCGGTCAGCTCAGGGTAGTCATTAAAACCCAAATTCATTAAAAGAGGGTTTGGTATATCGAAGGTTTACTGTATTATTATTAAAAAAAAAAATTATAACCATCCATCCTACCAAGGGGGTTTTGTTCATGAGACCCCCAAAACATTTTTCTGACCCCATCTAACCATACCAGATGAAACATAAAGAAAAGACAACAGTACAGTGCCAACAGTTTTAAGCATTATCAGTGTTCTGACCAAACCAGATTGAACCTAATATTTTATAGCTTACCTAAGTAAGGGGATTTGGCCCTATAACCCCCCTCCATTATTGCTGATTTCTGGTGAAAGTTGTATATGAAAAACTTGTTATTGATGAGAAGAACCCATAGAAAACACACAAAACTATGTCCTCTGTGTTTGCCCATAAGTAAAAAAAAATATATATATATACCAGGTACTGGTAGGAGCTGGTTTCCTGCTTCCTTGTTTACTAAGTAGCAACCATACATGAAATGCATTTTCAGTGGATGTTTATAGAACAGGAAATGCAAAAACTTTCACAGAATAAATGATAAGAATGATAACTTCAGTGTCCTTTAGTTGGGTGCACTTTCAAAATAATACCTGTTTTCCTTTTGCTTCCTATGGTGGTTCAACTCCCTTGCATCTAGGAAGTATCATATTGTTTATATAGGCTCCAGCATGTTTGCATGAGTCAGCCTTGGTCACCTAATGGCTGCTCTCCATGCTGCTCAGTCTCTGGCAGCCTCCCTATTCAGTCCCCTATCCTTGACGTCACACTGTAACATTGTCCCAGGTCTTTTTCAGTCTTCCTCTCACCCCTGATGTTCACACAGCTCTCACCTTCCACACCCAATTGTCATCCTCCATCCTCTTACCCCTCCTCATCACAACCAGTACACTCCAGTCCCATTCTTCCTCTAAACTCTTCAATTGTAATCCTAGCCCCCCTAGACCTTGCATTCATAAATGCACTTCACATCCATCTAATAACTGCCATTTCAGTACGTTTGAGGTTATGAATATCCTCTTCCTTTACTGCCCCGACCTCACTACCATACAGCATTACAATCCAGACACGGAGGGAGAGCCCTCTCATTGTCAGGAGAGGCAACAGCTCTCTGAACTTCCTTCAACCACTCCTTACCCTAGCCACAGAGCTAACTCCAGCCCCACCTTTAGCACATAACATGTCCCCCAAATAACGTAACTCCACAGACTCGAGAGACTCACCAGCAAGATCAGTCCTTTCTTGCCTGACAGTCCCTACATGCTCTTCCTGACACTCCTCACACACAAACTCAGCATTATCCCTCAGTCTACCTGTAATACCACTACATCTCTTTTGCACTCACTTACCACAATCACAGCACAAGATGGAGTTACCTCCCACACCTCTGTGGCAAACCGCACATGGCCACACTCCCTCTGCAATAATAATACCACCATTAGCCCTTTTGTTTTATCTGCATTTACTTTCAGTACCTTGTGCCCCATTCCCTCTCTCCATTTCCTAAATTTTTCCTCTGCCTTCCTTTTATTCTCTGCTGTCAACACCAATTTATCAGCATACATCTCCCAAGGGAGTCGAGTTTTGAAGTCAAGTGAGAGAGCATCAAGGACAATGGCCAACAAGAATGTGCCCAAGACTGACCACTAATGCATGCCAACATTAATGGAAAGACCATTACTCAAATCTCCATTCACTCCCACCTGGGTGCCAGGGGGTTACCTCATCCTCTTGATGCCCACAGTGGGGGTGGAGGGACATTGGTTACAAGATTGTGACAATGTGAGGTACCTTTTACCTGGTCGTGGTGTAGTGGTATGCTGCCTGGCTCTCACCTGCGAGTCCCGGGTTCGATTCCCGGCATCATGGTAATATATTGGGTGATTTTTCCTGTGTAAAGTACAGGTTTCTTATTTCATTCTGACATGCCGTAAGTGCTTGGGATAGATTAAATGCATCTACTTGCCCGAGTGCCAGGGGGTTACCTCATCCCTTGATGCCCACAGTGGGGGCGGAGGGACATTGGTTACAAGATTGTGACAATGTGAGGTAACTTTTACCTGGTCGTGGTGTAGTGGTATGCTGCCTGGCTCTCACCTGCAAGTCCCAGGTTCGATTCCCGGCAGTGTGGTAATATATTGGGTGATTTTTCCTGTGTAAAGTACAGGTTTATTATTTCATGCATTTAACTACAGTACATCCTTCAACTTTGCGAACTTTAACTTTGCGAATCACCAATTTTGCGAGGTAGTTCCAAGTCATTTATTTTTTAACATTTATGAACTTTGCGAGTGATCACACACTTTGCGAGGTCGAGTGGTGGGCAGGGTGACCAGATTTCTCTAGCAGGAATACACTAGACAGCAGCTGAAATTATGCTAGATTGGCAAAAATCTTTTGTTGCTCTTATTACGTTCGGTTTCTGTTATATTTTATGATTAATATAGTATTATTTCTACGTTTTTAACTGTATACAGTATGCACTCTTATAATTATGAAAGAAGAACATTAAAATAAATAATTACTCAGGTTCTAAAAGTTTATTTGACAAATGTTTGTGAAATATAAGCTGAAACTCTTCCTACCACACTTCACACTTAAGCACTGCAACCTACAGGAGGTACTAAGCAGTAGAGAAATGATGGGCACTGACCCTGCCGGAGCCTGAACAGACGGCATCCACAGACTCAGCTGAGTAACTGACTTTAGTCAGCCACGGCGGCACCCTGGGTCCCAGCGCCTGTGGATCTGTACAGTACACGTCTACCCTCCTCCAAAGCCCGTGATTTCCTGCTCTAGGTTTGTTAAAAGTATGGACTTTCACAGTTACCATTAATCATATTATATTAAACATGTATCCTGGTCTTCACTCCAGAAACTACTGCTAGCCACGAGTGGTCAGTTATTCTAATCATGCTAAAAATTGTCCTAAGCTTATTAGATTATGCTAAAAATATGCTAGATTTGATGACATGCTAAATTTTGTGCTAAACACACAATTTTCTGGAAAAATATGTTAAAATTAGCAAAATTATGCTAAATCTGGTCACCCTGACTGTGCCTCCTAGTTCGGTGTTCTACCGCCCCCCATGTTTGTTTACACCACAGTAGTCGCACCCAAGCCCTGCCCCGCCACCAGTCCTGTACACCACGCCAGTCTTCACATCAGTGTAAATATGCATTTTTTTCTTTTATATGTTTGTTACCTATGATGTTTTCATAATAATATTACTGTACAATACATCAGTCCATGTTTGTTTCATTTATCATCATAAAATTAAGAGGTAGAGTCGAGAGTAAGAGTGGGAAAAAGTGCTTACCTTGGGGTGATGTCGACCAATTTACCTTTATTGCATATATTTAATTGTTTAAACTTTGCGAATTTCGATTTTGCGAGGTTTTTTGTCGACCATATTCTCGCAAAATTGGAGGAAGCACTGTACTTGGATAGTGTGAAGAGTAAAGGTGGAAGTTTGGAGATGAAGTGCTTGAAAGGGTACAATGGGGAAGAAAGGTTGCTGGTTCTTTGAAAGCAGTGATAAGAAACAGGGAAGTGAGCATGGAAGTAAAAATGTTTGGTGCATGACAGCATTGTGATACTGTACCAATTGTAATGTCTGGCAATGAAACATGGACCTCGTTGGAAGGACACAAATCATAAGTGAGAGCAGTGAAAGAGTTGTCTGAGAGGAGCATGTGGATTTACATGGAAAGACAGACTGACAAATGAGGAGATGGAGTGTTGTGGTGTGGATGTGAATGTGATAGAAAGCATTACTGGAAATAGATTGAGGTGTTTTGGCCATGTGGGGAGGATGGAGAGCAAGAGACTGATGAGGAGAGTGCATGTGAGTAAGGTGGAGGGGGAGGCCAAGGATGAGGTAGAGAGATGGAGTGGAGAGGTCTATGAGAGAGGCTGGGGTGAGGGAAGCAAAATGGTGGGGGGGGTGACATGGAGGTGATTTGTTTGTGGCCACCCCTTACAGAATTAAGGTATCTGGCAATAGATAGATAGATGATCAAGGTGATTGAGAGAAAATATACTACAAAGTTCCAGCTATTTCCTAGGTTCACAGTAAGTGACCCATTCCCTAGAATCACAGTGAATAACCTTGAGGATTCTCTCTGCAGCTAAATAAAATCAATGGGTGGTCAAAAGAATGAGATATAAAAGCAGCATATAGTGAAGAAGTTAAGGAAAAATATTTGTAACACTTCATTCTATGAAGAAAGGCTGTAACCCCTTCATGAGAGTCTCCATAAACACTTACAGTGAAGGGGTTAAAAGGAACAGAATGAAGGGTGCTGTATGTATGGTATATAAAACATTATAGCAGGTTGTACCAGTTTTCCTTATTGAACACCTTGTTGTCCAGATACTGTTTTTTGTTTCATATGTCTAATGAAACCTGTGTTAAGGTGTCTCTATAGTGGTAATAACTTTTTTCTTACAGATGAGATCTTTCGTATTACTCCTTCTATTTTTGTGGGCTGTGAGTGTCAGCGCCCGGGCCCAAGAGTATGAGGATAATGACTTTGCTGAATTTGAAGTATTTGAGGAGGAAGATGAATTAATTGAGGATGAAGAAGATCAGACCACAGAAGAGGGAACCAGAGGTGGAGGAGGAGGCGAGGCTGGAGGAGGTTTGGGAGGAGGTGGTGCAGAAGAGGAAGGATCACGAGCTGGGATGGGGATGGAAGCTGATGAAGATGAAGTTATTGTAGAGGTAATGGTTAATATATCTGTACTTACTGAAAGACATATAATCTGATACATGCACAGCCCTGCATGTTAATCATGAAATAACCTAAGAATTATTTAACTTAAGAATGAAATAACTTAAGAGTGATATAAATTGGAATGCCACATCCACTTTAAGTTTGTCTACAAATCAGTGTAGCTGTTGATGGGAAATAACTAGTGGTATACTGTATACCAAGGTCATCTGATTATCGGGTACATTCATCCCATCTGCGAGAAGCGTGAAACTGTGCACACAGATAAGATTTTTAAGTGTTATTTATTGCTTCTGAAGATTCCATAAGTGACCATTTTCACCAAATCTGCTGCAGAATGTTTAGTAATTGTTGATAGGTCACTATGATTAAACCTAGAAATATTTCATTTGCTGGCCTCTTCAGGGTGTAGTGCCTGAAAACAACATACACTGATTCCTTGGTTATCACACATAATTGGTACCAAACAGTGTGTATGATAATTGAATTGTGCAGTTACAGATACAAAGAACTTATGGAATTTATCCTAATTGGTACCAGGCATCCCAAGTGGAAGCCCAAATCTTCCCTTTTCAACATTTAGATCCACTAAATATATACACACTGTTATGGTAAGTATAAAAAACACATAGGCATTTAACCCGAGGAATCCCATCGACGTATGGGTACGTCGCAACGTTTTGTCACAGCTAAACCCATCGACGTACGGGTATGTCGCGCAATTGCAAGGGTCATAATTTGCACAATTTTCAAGTTTCATGGGTGATTTTTGGTAGGCATATGTGGGAGACCTTCCTCTACCTGCTGTCAAGTGGGGATACTGCTTGGCCCCACCTAACCCCCCCCCCACACACTGGGCAATTCACCTGTTAACAGTAACCTGGCCAGTAAAGGTATGTTGCCCCACGGTCTCTCCAATGACAAAGTTCACAGTGAATGTGATTGCTGAGGTGGAGGACAAAGAAATAAAGGAGCTAGATCAAGAAACAAACCGAAGTGATGAGGTGGCAATGTCATAAAGGAAGGTGCCATATGTGGATGTGTTTGGTGATTGAACAATGCTTCTATTAACTATATAAATGTGTGAAAACCAATATAGTCTTGTACTACACATAAATTCGTACCAAATACATAAATAAATATGTAATTTAAAGTGGCTTGAATTAGTTAACCCTTCCATAGTTCGTTTTCTTTAGCCAGGTACCCTGAGAAAGAGGGAAAACGTAAGGCTTACTCATCACCTGTAGCACCATTTATAGCCTCAGGAAGGCTATTTCTCTATGAATTTTCAATGTTTCTCACGAAAAGCGAAGGTTTGAGCCCAAAAAAAAAAAATCTGAAAATGCTTGGTGCTGGGGGGTATCAGAGGTCAGAAATCGGTCGGGACGTGACGGGTTAAGAGTAAGTTAAGAGAAAGTAATGACAAGGGCATAATAAAGGAAAACAGTTAATCTGTGGTAGGTGGGGGGCACCCATCATCCACCCACTTAGTGTAGCGGTGCTCAGTTCGGGGAAGCCCTATACTGAGTGGCAAGTCAAACGATTTCCTATAAACCAGGAAATCATTTACCGCGCTGGGTGGTAACCTTACAACTAACCAACATGCATTCCCTGCGTGTCAGCAAGTGGGTTGGCGTAAGGTTAGTACCACCCTCCCCATGAAAACAACTAACAAAATACAAGTGCTTTCTCCAGTTTTGCGAGAATATGGTCGACAAAAACCCTCGCAAAATCAAAATTCGCAAAAGTCAAACAATTAAATATATGTAATAAAGGCAAGTTGGTCGACATCACCCCAAGGTAAGAACTTTTTCCCACTCTTTCTCTCGACTCTACCTCATAATTTTACGATGATAAATGAAACAAACACGAACTGATGTACTGTACAGTGATATTAATGAGAAAACATCATTGGTAAGAAACATTTAAAAAAAAAAGATGCATTTACACTGATGTGAAGATTGGCTTGGTGTACGGGACTTGTGGCGGGGCGAGGCTTGGCTACTGTCGCCCCGCCGGGTCTAAGTCATCACTATCATTGTTAGCAGATATTTCCACATCTTGCTGTGTTTTTTCTGCCTCTCATGAATCCCTTGAAGTCAGAATCGTCACTGGGGTCATCAGAATGAAAAAGGTTAGGGATGCTAGGATCGCTGGCTGCTTGGGGAGGGGTGGCAGGACGGCTGGTCAATGGGGCAGGGTCTCTTGGGGTTCTCATTAATTTTGTGATTAGAGACTGCTTCCTCTTGTTAACCCCATCTCTTTGTAGGTCAGCATAAAAACGAAGGGCCCTGTCAACACCGTGGCATGCTTGCTGAGCCCTAAATTGTCACATTCTTTGTTCATGATGGTTTTTTTCAGCTGGTCTATGACGGCGAGAATATTGGCCAGGTTATGCATCGTTAATTCTCGGCCACTTCGCTTTTATGCTGACCTCCACAGAGATGGGGTTAACAAGAGGAAGCAGTCTCTAATCACAAAATTCAAGAGAACCCCAAGAGACCCTGCCCCATCGACCAGCTGTCCTGCCACCTCTCCCCAATCAGCCAGCGATCCTAGCATCCCTAACCTTTTTCATTCTGATGACCCCAGTGACGATTCTGACCTTGAGGGATTCATGAGAGAGGCAGAAAAAACACAGCAAGATGTGGAAATATCTGCCGACAGTGATAGTGATGACGTAGGCCCCGCGGGGCCACAGTAGCCAAGCCTCTCCCCGCCACCAGTCCCATAAACCACGCCAGTCTTCACATCAGTGTAAATGCATTTTTTAAAAAATATTTCTTACCTATGATGTTTTCTTATTAATATTACTGTACAGTACATCAGTTCATGTTTGTTTCATTTATCATCTTAAAATTAAGAGGCAGAGTCGAGAGAAAGAGTGGGAAAAAGTGCTTACCTTGGGGTGAAGCCGACCAATTTGAAGTCAGCACTGCCTCACTCGCCACTGAACCTGATGTGTTTAAACCCCTTCCTTTTGAGGAACTGGCATATTCACCCATTCGATGCCTTGAAAGGTTTTGTTGGAGGATTAATGGCTTTTTTAAGGCACGTGTGATAGAATATCTTTGCCTGCTCCCTTATATGGCGCCCATCTAATGAAACCCCTTCCTTTTCCTTTTTTTGAATGTAGTGAGCAAGATATCTTTCCATTTTTATTAGCACTTCTTTGTTGTCCACCTGCATTCTACCATCAAATTGAGCTCCTCCATAGTTATTCGCTGCTTGCTTGATTTGTTCACTGTTCTTTAAAATCATTCTTACTGTCTGTTCACTGTTCTTTAAAATCATTCTCATTGTCGATTCACCAACACCAAACTCCTGACCAATAGCAGAATTACCTTTACCTGCTTTTTTTCCTTTCAAACATTTTCAGTTTGGTCTCCAAAATTATTTTCTTGTTCTTCTTACCCGTTGGCGCCATGATAACACTCGTGCAAGGTTAGACTGCTGGGATATTGTGAGGAGCACCACGAAATTGTGAGGGTCAGTGACCTTGGTTGGAAACAGGTGCAAACAAACGTGGCGGGGCGGCAGACCACTGAACTAGGAGTCTCAGTACGCCCAATGAACCATGACGTCATTACTCGGGGTGGCAAAGTAGTGCGGGAAGACGATTCTCCCACCACTCGACCTCGCAAAGTGTGTGATCAGTCACAAAGTTCATAAATGTTAAAAAAATACACGACTTTTGGAATTACCTCGCAAAATTGGTGAATCGCAAAGTTAAAGTTCGCAAA
>JAGKTI010039897.1:0-10490 GCA_018397915.1 Birgus latro
TCATCCTCCTGCCCTTCTCTTCCTCATTTCCCTATTCTTCCTCCTGTATTCTCCTTTCTCTTCCTCACTTCCCCATTTCTCTTCCTCTCCTCTCCTCCCACTTCCCACCCCTCCTCTTCATTTCCCTATTTTCTTCGATTCCTCTCCCCTCTTCCTCCTACGTTCTCCATCTTCTCATTTCCCTCTCTTCCTCTTCCTCCCCTCTCCCTCCCACCACTCAGCTCAGCGGTCTCCGTCTCCCGGCAAAGTTAAAATAACTGCCAGGCTTCCCCCACACGCTTGCTTGCAGCTGCTTGCGTCCCTTCCTCCCCAGCCCGCCTGTACATAACTCCACTCCCTACACACTTCACTGTATTTTTCACATTCAAGGCAACAATGCACAATATATCTTGTATTTTGCTCTGGCACCCAAGGCTGGGCCTGCAAAATTTGGCCTTTCCAAAGGAAATTGAGCCAGTAAAATTCAGAATTAAAATGCACAACAGGTTAGTCCCCCATCCACGAAGGAATGACAGAGGTGCGACCCCCACCCCAGGAGGGAACAACAGGGAGGCTGAAGAGGAGTGTGCGGATTCAGGGCCACAGGAGATTATCTCCCCCACTACCCTACGCCCCTCTCGCCCGCAACCAACCCCAACCAACCCCAACCGGAGTGTGCAGCACCAGCGCACTAAACTCCAGCTGGGGCAGCGCTCCTCAGGTTCAGGGTGTGGCTAGTTCCATAGCCCCAGACAGCACCTTGGTGACGGCCACCAGCCGCAGCAGGGACGAGACGACCATCTGCCGCTCTGCAGCTGCCACCCTCCCTCAGCGGGACCGAGTAACGGCCACCAGCTGTACCCAGGGGGAGACGGCCACTCACTCACCGCTCCTTGTTGATTAGCCCTCCCTGAGACAGGGTTTCGGTGACGGCCACAAGCTGCACCAGCAGGCAGGTGACAGCCACTAGCTGCACCTCAACTGCCTCCTCAAGAGGGGACAGCAACTTGGTGACGGCTGCTAGCCACACTGGCAGGAGGGTGATGGCCACCAGCCACATTACTCCTGTGGTTCCCCTGGGGAACGGGACTCAGGTGACGGCCCAAAGCCGCACCAGTAGGCAGGTGACGGCCACTAGCCGCACCTCGTCTACAGTCCCACAGGGAAGGGAGACCTCGGTGATGACCGCTAGCCGCACCAGCAGCCTGGTGACAGCCATCTGCTGCATTACGGGTGCAGTTTCCTTGGGGCATGGCAACTTGGTGATGGCCCCAGCCGCATCAACGGGCATGTGACGGCCACACCAACGGGCATGTGACGGCCACACCAACGGGCATGTGACGGCCACCAGCCGCATTCCGCCTGCAGTCCATCAGGACCACGGGAACCCAGTGACGACCCCCAGCCACACTGGGCAGGAGACAGCCACTTGCCGCTTTGCGCCTGCTATTCTAGGGGACTTGGCAATGGCCACTAGCTGCACTGAGGAGGGAACGGCTACGCACTGCCCCTCGCTCCCTACCCCTGTACCTTCCCCCTTCGAGGACTTCCCTTGCTCACCCACCTCCACCTGTGGCAAAGCGGGATTCCCCACCCTAATTCCACTCAGAGATCCTTCTCTGGAGGAGGTCTGGCAAGGCCCTGTGGTATTCCCCGGGGTCTGAACCCTACAACCTGCCCCCCAGCGGCACCAACCCCTGACGGACTCTTCACGAGGAGGATGCCGCCGACCCCACCGGACGAAGGCCCTGCCAGTGAGAGACCACAGCCCTTGGACCCACCAGGACAGCCCTGGGACATCGAGACGAGACCTCCCCTACCCTACCAGACAACGTCCTGCTCAACAGAGTGGGTGCAGACGAGTGTGCCTACTCTCTCCCTGTTCAGGCCCAGTCCAGAGGCGTGACCTTAAGGCCCCCATCAGTGGGGGACACCTCACCTCGCCTCCCCGCAGCCATCCCCGGATGACCCGACCCCTGGTAGTGGTCCCGTACCACCGAATGAAGGCCGCCTCACCTGATGGGTCCTCCATGATGCCGGACCAGCACCTGTAGCAGCCCAAGACTATCCAAACAGCAGTCCCGTGTCACCGTACGAAGGCCACCTCGCCTGACGGGACCTCCACGATGCCGGACCAGCACCTGTAGCAGTCCAAAGCCACGCCGCCCATCACAGAGTCTTCCGATCCTGTCTATTGTGCCTATATTACTCTTTAGTGTATTGTGTGTCATACTGTCCAGCATTGTACTCTGCCATATTCAGATAAGATAATAGACGTGTAAGGCTGATTGCCCAGTTTTTATGCCCTGTTCCTGGAGTTGCTGTAATACCTAACCTGGTCTAGAAAGAAGACCTCGCTCTAAGCGCCGTGTTTAAGGAACAAGCAGTTTGGCCTTAAACCCATTGCATAACAAGAATCAAGATCCGTTCATTTTCAGATACACAGACACATTGCATTCAAAAGACTGGAGGTCGTAGTCAGTAGGAAAGAAGGAATAGACAGTGGCATAGCCAGAAGGGTGATTGAGGGTGAGCTGGCCACCCCAAATTTCCAGGGAATACCCCCAGACTCTCTTAAACAATTCTTCTTGGGCCAGCCCACAGTTAGGCTTGGCTACCCCTTGGCCACCCCGATGTTGAAGCTCAGTTACACCTTCGACAACGGGAAACATCATCATCGGAGGGGAGGGATCAAATGCAGAGGGGCACACAGCCTCACTCAGGCTCCGACTCCACCCATAGGCCTGACTACGACCCTCCAGGCAGCGACTCTTCCCTCTCTAAGTATGTTATGACGTGAATGATCAACCTACTCCAGCCGAGTTCCTTGGCTTCCCCCTTGGTCTCCTCCACTTGCTGTCAACTCTCTCAGAGATCACCGTGTGGGCTGGGTCAGCCTCAGGAGAATGAGCCACATGCCCATGTAACTCATATGTCTGGAGTTGAGGCTGACGTATTATGTGGGTAACAGGCTCGACTCAGCCTCATGGAACAGCCCTCAAATAATACCCGGAGCATCAGTGCCGTGAAGCTGTGAGCTTTCATCCTTTTCCAAAAATAATGTTAACGCCAAATGCCCAAATTGTGAATTCATAACCCCATGGGTCAGACCGATGTGACAAGAAACCTCATTGTCTGATCTACCATTGTTATTTGCCAACTACCAAAATAAATAAATCTTCTCAACACTTCCACACTCTCACCATAGGCTTGGACAGACTGAACTGTTTCATCCACCATGCCACCAAATGCCTGGACTTTAGTTTGGCCAAAGACACCTTTCATCACAATGGCTTCACACTCATGAAATTCCTCTAAGGCACTCATGTGACTGCTAGAATAACTGTACCATTAGGAAAGTCAAAGTCAGTAACCCTAATATTACCACTTGATATTCCACAGTGCCTTCAACTCACAGCCCAGCCAAGTATACCCAGACCATGCAAGTGATGAAGAGCGAGAGAGCAAGGACACATCCCTGTTTTACTCCGGTGCTTATTGGGAAGAAGTTGGATGTTTCTTTTCCATACTTGACAGTAAAAGTTCCAGAGTTGACCAGCTGCATATATTTTGAAACTGAGAACAATGACAATACTTGTATTAAAGAACTGAGGAAAAAACTGGGGGGTGGGAGGTGCAGTCAGTCTTTCGGTGCTGCATGTCCGCTGTAATGGGGGAGGAATACAGGCATTACGTTCAAAAGAGCAGCGACAGAAGAGAGCAATAACACTGCAACGAAAAGTGAGAGGTTGAAGAGTCAGTGAAAGTCTACAGAAATGAAATGTGTAAATCTTTGTAGTTTGATGATAGTCCCCTCTTGAGTAGACAGCTGCACTTTTTTTGAGAGAGAAACCGTTAAAACTTGTGGCGTTTTTCACACCCCTCCTGGCACCAACAAATGAGTCTTGAGTGGGATCAACAGTAGTCACTCAAAAGTTCACTGACTCTTCCCTGCCAGCTGTCAAAATGGAAATTGTTACAGGAAATATTTTTACGTGAGCCTCTGTGGGAGCATTCTTCCGACCAAGTACTGCTTTGGCAGACATAAGGGGCGCTGTGGTTGAACCAGTGTCACATACTATAAAGTATGCTTGCACCCAGTCGGCTTGCACGGGCCGATTACACTTGGTTCACAGACTACACACATATCCAAAGCCACTCCAACACAACAATAACACCTACAAGCACTTCTCACCCTACATCCAATCTCTGCAGAGCACCACATGATGGTGTAGTGGAGCCTGATACACCAGAAAGAAAGAAAGCAATATGGATACAACAAAAGGGTATGAGGAGCAGGGAGAAATATAGAAAGGATACAACACTGCCAGGGAGTTATTGGTGAACTTATGTGAATGATAGTACAGACCTTATGTCATAATTATCATCAATATTTCCATAACCCCTATCACCACTTCCACCATCATCATCATTACAACCACCATCATCACAACCAGCATCAGCATTGCCACCACCACTACCATCATCATCATAACCACCATCATTACCATCATCTTCCCATGCATTCTAAATCTAGCATGCATTCTAAATCTAAAGAGAAAATTTGGGAAATAAAACACACACATGACTGTACTGTTTAAGTGAATATAATACATAATGATATGAATGAATCTGCTAGCTCTAACCTTTTCAGCCCAGGGCATCTATTTTAATTCTTGCTGTATCCTAGTGATTTTATTCAGGAGTGGCGTTGAAATGGCGAGGTTGCATATAGCTTTCCTTATCCCTTTCAGTGCTAGATATTACTGCATCATTCATCATCATCTCCAATCATAATCACCATCATCAATCATCATCATCATCTAGCCTGTAGATGCGGCAAGGTAGGGTCCAGAGAGCAAGGCATGGGGAAAAACATGACAGTCGGAGAACCAATCAAAGGGAAAAACAAGATAGCAGGAAAACTAATCAACAGGTAATGGGCCACACACTCATCCACTTTGAAACCCTCACATTTGAACAAAATCTCCACCCCTCACCGTGGTTTTCTTTTGTTTTCTTAAAGTTGGATTCTGCCTTCACTCTCAACTTAAATGTCAGGACCAACTTGCCCAGCCCCAGGCTCATACGCTCCTCATGGGTTAACACAGAATTGGATGATGGATGGATGGATGGATTCTGCCTGGAAACATCCTAGACTTCATGGGCTGTATCCCAGATGGCAAAGCAGGCATCATAGCTCCTCTTTGTCAGCAAAATTGCTTAATCTACCTGACTTTTATATATGTTACATGATTCGGTTTAACACTGTGTTTTTAGTGGTCACATGTGCACACTCTGCTGTAGTTACCTCAGTGACATGCAGACTCTCGCTCACAAACACAACCACAATACAATATCCACATGAGAAGTGTAAACATCAGGGGTATGGTCGCGAGAGGCAGACCGAAAAAGTCCCAAGATGAGGTCATCGTGTGTGACCTCTGGAATAAAGGACTGAATAGGGAGGCTGCCAGAGACTGAGCAGCATGGACAGCCACCATTAGATAACCAAGGCAGACGTATGCATGTTGGTGTCTTTATAAACAGTACGATACTTCTCACCCAACACTCCAAAAACCTTCCACATCTATATCCACGTATGAAGCATCGAGAGAAAGTGGTGTCCCCCAGTCCTATTATCAGACACATGCAGACTCTCACTCACACAGCTGCAACACAATATCCACAGGCACCTCTCACCTTCCACTCAAAAAGCCTTCCACATCTGTAAACACGTATGAAGCACTGAGTGAGAAAGTGGTGTTCCTCCTCAGCTGGCTCTCAGGACTCATCAAGCACAGGAGAGCTGGCCACGTATTTCAGGCACGTGCAAGCCAGCCGCTACAAGACACGTACCAGCACAGTTTCCATCAGTTACACACACGAGAATTATGGTGTAAGGTGCAAAATAAACCACTAAAGAGGCATAACACGACCCCCCAAACCACCAAGAAATATGGCCCTAAGTGAGATGTAATCAGAGAGAGAGAGAGAGAGACAGTGAAATAAAATAGATACCCTTGGACTAACACAGATTACGAACATACAAAACAAAGCCTGATAACCTCCCTCAGGCTAAGGATTTTTTATTTTTCTCTTCGCAATATCACTCAGCTCTGGAGACGTGTTTAAACTGGAAGGAGTTGATGCCATACAGCTCTCACTTAAAGGAGGAGGATTGCACCATTATCATCACCATCATCATTGCCATTTCTCCATCATCATCATCATCATCATCATAACCTTTTCTCCATCATCATCACCAGTGTTCCATCATCATTATTATTATTATTACCATCATCACAGCTTTTTTTTTCCATCGTTATTATTATCACCATCATCATAACTTTTTCTCCATCATCATCATCATAACCATCTTTCCATCATCATCATAACATACTTCCATCATCATCATCATAACATATTTCCATCATCATCATCATCACCATCACCATCATAACCCCTTTCCACCATCATCATCATCATAACCTTCTTTCCATCAGCATCAGCATCATCATTCTGTTTTTCCATCATCATCATCATTATCACCTTTTTCCCCAATCATCATCATCATCATTATCCAGGCCTCTTTTCCCATTCAAGGACTGGGTGAGATAGGGGCCAGAGGAAGAAATAATTGATGGAAGGAGAACCAGCAAAAGCATGTCTATTAACTGGGCCACACTCTCATTCACACACCACATAAGCCCCTGGAATCATCACTTTTTTCCCACATAATGAAAAGATGAGTTAGGATTAAGTGCAGTAGTAGTAGTAGTAGTAATAGTGGTAGTAGTAGTAGTAGCCCCAGGTCCATCTGAAACATAAACTGGTGGACTGCAGGGTTAAGCTGATCTGTGGCAGTCCACCATCCTTCTTTTGGGGGATAGGGATATAGTTGAGGGACATTTGTATAACCAGGCAGTTGATCTGCCTGGTTATATCAGTGCCACCACATGAAGGCATCCCACGCCAAGCATCAGAAACAGGGAAACGGAATGCAGAAAAGTAGATATACGACTCCGAATAAGAGTCCAACATTACCACGAATAAAAGAGAAAATTGCAAGAATAAAAGAGGAAAATAAAGATGTCCGTGGGCTGAAAAGTGGGTTATCTCAACATACGAAATAAAGTGTTACAAAAACTCCCTTTACCAGCGATGAATGACGAGTGGACAACAACAGTGGTTAAGGTACTGGTATATCACTGGAGAACACATACACAACCAGTCTTATTGCAACAGTCCAGGCAAACTACCTACCCAGCTGGACCAACAAAGAGGGCGACAAAAGGTTCCCTTGTTTAACCCACCCCAGTCTGAAGAGCTGAAATGCTGCAGCTAAAATTAACTCCTATGATATGATGATGCCTTTTTCATTTTCCTGCTGTTGTGGTCCCAGGCTCATCTAAATGTGAACCCAGTGCATTGCTGGCTGAAACTGTCCTTCTGCCATCCACCATCCTGCTTTCATGGACTGGGAGGGAGTTGAGAGGGATATGTATGACCCTTTCTTTCTCTCTGTTTTCTTTCCTTTCCTTTCCTACTTCAAGATGACATGATTCAGCTTAGGACCTCTAATATTAAACAGATCAATGAAGTTTATATCCACTCTTTTTCATTTTATATATAAAAGTTCTCCTGAGCCAAGTAAAAATTATCTGGACTCTGCACGAAATAAAGAAAAAGACCATCATCATATTAAGGAGCTAACACAGTGAAGAGGATGGTACATATTTTCTCTTCTTGCAACTGACTACACTTTTCTACTCAACTTAGGAGAAATTGCAAACTCGAGGGGTTAGTTACAGCCTTCACTGACTCTCACTACAAGGGGAATCTCCACACCTGCATTAAAACCTCTGGCAGTAGTAGAGGAAATGAATGATGGAAAAGGTAGCACAGTATTGCGAGAAAAAACTATACAATCATCTACACAAAAAATACATCCTTAAAAAATTATGCTATTAACAAGGTCATTCTGGGGCTTTGTTACACAGGTTTGGTATCCTGTAGCACTCAATACAAAAATCTTCTTGAAGGTCTTACTCAACCCCCTAAAAAAGACGGATGTACAGTGCGACATTCGGTCACAGTGTTGGACAAAGACTGAGTGCGCTGCTGGTTTTGTGGGTGCGATATGGTGGGAAGGCATTGGGGAGCGTTCTGTGGGTGCGATATGGTGGGGGGGCGCTGGGGAGGGATTGTTATTTTCATCCTACTCCTCCACAGAGCATGGGAAGCTGCCTTAATGCCCACGCTACTTTGAAAAAATGGTGGGACTGCATATGTGGACACCCGTCTCTTTGCCACTGGTACCCTTGGACTGCATATGCAGACACCCGTCTCTTAAGGGTCAAACACTTAATTACACTGGTACCAGACACTCAATAAAACTCTACAGTCTTTAAAGGAAGGTAACCCATGAACTTCACATATAATTATAGTCCCTTCAAGTTTTCCCCACAGGAATTTAACTCCTCTTAGATTATGGTGTATTTCTATATTTTATTCCTCCTACCTTTATACAATTTTCTTCATATGAACAGCAACATTTCAAATAGAAGTAGTTAGACACAGCCTTAGTTATCCATTCAGTACAACAAATTTTTAAGAGACAGGAAAGATAATTATTTGGAAGCAGCAAGGAAAAGATAACAAGATGCCACCAGACTGAAAAATAGCAAACTTAAGGCAAAAAATCAGACAAAGAGGGTCTATTGCATACATCCCAGGTGGAGTGACTGCCTTACCAAGCATATACATTTACTCCCCATGAGGTACGTACGAGTTTTTCTTCCACTGCCACAAGAAGGAAGTTCCCTGATCATTTTACCATTAATATAACTGGATAATAAATGAGGATAAAAGGGGACTGTCTGCTTTAGTGACTCATTTCATTTTTTTACATAATATACAAAGAGATATCAGGTTATAACAGAATTCAGGGTTTAATTAATTAAATATGTGTTCCTACTGCTACTTCCTATCATTTTTTCCTCAATCCATCCTTACTAAGTTCTGTCCTCACTCTCTTCTTTCTTCCATAGTTGCTCCTTTATTTCTAGCACTCAAAAGTACCATTATCTCTCCTTATTCTCTTCCATACTTGTCATCCTCTCTGCTTTACACCTTCATCACCATCTTTGTCATTATTGCACAGATTTCCTCTTCATTTCCTCTCCTTTCCCTGCTCACATCTCTCCACTTCCCATCAGCATCTCCACCTCTTGTCACAGTTGCATACCTTTAATCTTTCCTTTCCTTTCCTTTTCCCTGCTCACATCTCTGCACTTCCCACCAACATCCCCATCTCTTGTCATTGTCACATACCTTTACTCTTCATCTCCTCTCCTGTCCCTGCTCAATCCTCTCCTTTCCCTGTCTTCCTCAACCCTTCCTACCCCATTCTCTGATCTCCTATTTATATCAACTACTTGTCTGACTCTCATTTATGCCACTGTCCAGTAATCTTTGGAGGCTTTTTAACACTTTCAGTCTCATGTCTCCTGCCTGGTTTAAGATTTATTTTTGTATTTACTTTTTACCTGTATATATATATATTCAAAAATTTTATATATTATCTAAAGAGTAAACATAATATAACATATCACCATTTTCAGCCTACCCTTCGGTGCCTCTATATGCTTCAAATGGGGTGATACAGAATTAACTCTGCCAATTTGTAGTATTTAATGTTCCAAAAGACTGAAGATGAGATGGAGGGACAGTGAGGTATATGAGAGAAGGAGGGGCAAGTTGCGGGGAAAGCAGTGAAATGGCAGCGGATAGGGCGACATGGAGGCGATTTGTCTGTGGCCACCCTTTACAGGATTATGGCATCTGGCTACTGATAGATAAAGATAGAAAGATACATAGATAGACAGTTGACCGAAAGACAGAGAGATAAACTAATAGATAAATAGATAGAAAGACAGAAGCTTTAACAATAAACACGCTGAATCAGGGTCGCCTCCTTGTTACTTCACTCTTCCTGTGATCATGCAACTTTACTTAACTCACTAAGGCCTCTCACACTGAAGAGGCTTTGCTAATGCTACACCTAACCCCTCCACTGCAAAACCCCCATCCTGAGCTGAAAAAAATTGTCAGGAGATGGCAAAGACTGAAATGAAAAAAGAAAATCCTGGACTCAAGTATATAACTCCACTATGAACACCATCTTACATTATATTATACACAAATTCTGGGAGAGAGGCTGGGAGGCATTTTTGGTGCAGCTAATGGAAGTATGGGATGCGGTAGTAGACGAGAGAGAGAAAGAAACACAGACAGATAGATAAATAAATACAGACAGATAGATAAACACAGAAAGAAAGACAGACAGTCAGGGAGACAGGCAAACAGTATACACATCTTCCAATGACTACCAACTACCTCCCAAACAAGGTCACTGATGCAGAATACAGTAACAACATACTTTTCATTACCCTCATCGTCACTAAATACAGTACCCAACTTCCTCTACTACAATACATTCACTGTAC
>JAGKTI010039899.1:0-10489 GCA_018397915.1 Birgus latro
TCAGGTAAGAGGGCTTTCTAGCACCTCTTTCTTGGCTATTTATTTTCCAACTTACCCATTAATATCCTCTTTGGTGCTTCTATCTCTGTCAACACACCTTGCATGAATAACACACAAGAATAAAGTAATGGAGCAAAATAAAAAATAAATCACTAAGGAAGAGGTGTTAGTAAGCTTCCTAACCAAATGAAAATCCCATTCCAAGAGGCAACTGAGTGCTGCCTACTTCTTCCTTTGCCTTTATCATTCTTTTTCTGTGCTTGCCCTCCTTTCTTCCTATTTCTCCTATATTTCCTATCACTTCTTACTGCTTTTCTTTCCTTTACAGGTGGCATTACATTGAGTGACAAGCCAAATGGTTTCCTGTAAGCCAAGAAACCATTTACAACGCTGGGTGGTAACCATATAACCAAACCATACGTGCTCCCTACGTGTCAACAAGTGGGTTGGTGGAGGGTTAGTGCCCCTCCCCGTAAAACAAATAACTCAAAGTCAAATGGCTACCCCTTACGAGATTATGGTGTCTGGCAATAGATAGATAGATAGATAATGCACCATACTCCCTACGTGTCAACAAGTGGGTTGGTGGAGGGTTAGTGCCCCTCCCCGTAAAACAAATAACTCAAAGTCAAATGGCCACCCCTTACGGGATTATGGTGTCAGGCAATAGATAGATAGATAATGCACCATGGATGGCAGCTGGGTCACCTACCCCTATGCACCCCATGCTGGGCTCAGTATATAACTATTACCAAAAAATATATCCAGATTTTCACTATACCTATACAAAATTGCTAAAACATACGATTATTATAGAAACCAATGGTGGAAACTGCCGTTTGTTCCTACTCATCAAGGACCCCCCTCCCCATCCCACACCACACCACCAGCCTCCATTACACACCCTGGCGCCTCTAAAAATATTCTAGACCACAATGACTGTAAAAATCAATGGTGCAACGTCCGGTTTTCATACAAACAAGATATACCCACTTTAAAAACTTGCCGCTCCAGCCTCCCCATGTATACCATCGGTCATTTACCCCCCCCTCCCCACCACCACTGATTTATACTTACCCTTACACTCTCCACTCACTCTAAATAACATAGGAATAATATAACAACACTCACTTTCCATATTCAAGCCGTCGGTGTCCCCAAAACTCCAAAAATACACCTCAGGAGGATCAACAATCATCGCCATTTGACCCACGGCGTCCGTTGGCGTCCCTTACAATGCAAAATTATTTCCCGGTCTTTTCCAGTGATAGGTAATTATTCAAATAGCTTATTTTAAGTGGATATAACAATAGGATTACAAGATCTTCGTTGTACTTTTGTGCTGCCTTTATTACAAGTTACTCTATTATCTTTTTGTAATGCGGATTTAAAGAAATTCACGGTAGACAAATTAACGGTATTATAAGACGAGAGGATTGATGATATGTCTCTGCTTACGAAATCTCTCTCACTTTACCATTTTTTTGGCTATTACTGGTCTCAACATAGCAGTAACATCGTCATATTACTTATAGGCTGTCATTATACACTGTATCAGTTGTAAATGCCGTCCTTCCTTCTCGTTCCTCTTTCTTTCCTGCTTCCCTCGTCTTTATTCCCTGCCTTTCCATTTTCCTCTCCGTAGTCTTTTCCTCCCCTCTTCCTTCTTATACACCCCCCTCTCTTTATACTTCCTTCCTTTTCTTTCATCCTTTTCCCTTCCTTCTCCACACTCTCCTTTCAATTTCTTTCTTTTCATGTTACACCCCTATCTGTCTTTCCTTCACTCTTTCTCCTTCTTTACTCTTTAAAACATTCCCTCATTCCCCCCCTTAACTACAGTATCTTCTTTCATTCCTTCACCTTCCTCCTTTCTATATCCTTCCCATATATCTTCCATTCTTCACCCGCGTCTTCCTCCTCAGATCTTCCCCCATTCCAGACTAACTTCCTTAACTCCCATCTTCCTTCCCTGCCTCCCTCCTTTCTTTCATCCCTCCCTCACTTCTCTCTTCCTTTCACCCCTCCCTCACTTCTCTCTCCCTTTCATCCCTCACTCTCTCTTTTCTTCCTTTAACTCTATTATCATCTCTGCAAAAGGAGTTTCAGCCTGCAGTCCACATGTGTCAAATCCAGATGAGCTATGGCAACAATAACTTTCTCCATAGCCCAGCTTTCTTAATGCATCCACCTGGCTAATTAAGATGCTCTCTCCATCAGATCACTTTCTCTTCTCAATCTCTTTCTCTGTCAGATCACTTTCTCCTCTCCATCAGATCACTTTCTCCTCTCTGTCAGATTATGTTTTCTTCTCCAACAGATCACTTTCTCTTCTCCATCAGTGCCCTCCTATTTTTATTTTTTACATTGTGGTGAGGAAGTCATGATGTTGCTACACATGGCACTGTGCATCATGACTGGAGTGGCTGCAGCACCCATCCAAGAGCCAAACTTTCTCATATTTCCCTGCATCTTACTGTGGGAAGGACCCTGGTGTGCCACTGTATACCACAAGAGGGCACTGAATCCCACCATGGTGTATATACTGTACTCTACCTGTAGGATGGACCCAAAGAACCAGTTACAGTGCTTACCTGTGGGAGACGAATCCGCTTGGCCAGGTAGTGGACCTAAGTATTACCCTCAAAAATCAACCTCCCCCCTTCCACTCTCTCATACAACACACACACACACATTTTCAAAAGACAATAAAAAGTCGTTACTGTATTTATTCAGCAAAAATTGTAAAAAAAATAAAATTAAATTAACATCTCCATTCACTAATAAAATTCATCCTACATTCTGACAATTTAAGGAAGGTATTTTGCAGTCAGAGGATTAGTCATTTCTTTATCCAACCTTCCCTACAGTCAATTAGTTTTCATCTGATGGAACTGGGCTATTCTCACAACCTAATTCATAACTGTAGTTGTGTGAAATTCAGTAGCTCTAGTTATGAGGGTGGAATGAGTCTCCTTGGTTACTTCTTTCACCTTCATTTAGCCAAGATTTTCATCATCCTGTGGCTTATTTCACATAGGTCGGTGGAGGGAAACAACAATATTACCTCCTAACAAACTTTCCGTATCACCTTTTCTTGACAAGCAGTATATTCTAGTATTACGTCACAGAGTGCTACCTCAAGGATAAGGGACTGAATAGGAAGGCTGTCAGAGATTGAGAGGCATAAAGAGCCGTCATTAGGTGACCAAGGCTGACGCAGGCAAGCATGCTGGAGTCTTTGTAAAGGATACAGTACAACAATTAATCTCCTGTATTCTAGTATTAGTCTCCTATTCTGACATCACACACTTATAGTTCAACTTTTGTGCTTTGCTGTTTATATATCAGGATCTTAACCATTCATACACTTGTGAGAAATGAGGTTTAAATGACAAAAACTGCATTCATAAAATAATTAATCTTTGTTTTATTCTGACAAAGACCCCTAATCCATTTCAGCATAGCTAATCGTTAAGTGTAGTAACACTGGAAGACTGATTTGACTAGTAACCAAGGACTCATTCCTACCTAATAATTAAGGCTCTTTGAATCTCATGGAATCATAACTGAGTACTGAAGTTGTGAAAGCAGCCCAGTTCCATCAGATGAAAACAAAGTACAGTATAATGTTTCTCCATCACTTAACCCCTTCAACAAGAGGCCATATACTGTATATATTTTTTTGTTCTTGCTATCCCAGACTTTCTTTTGGTATTAGCTGGGTGGCTACCATGAACCCTGGGAGGTACTACCATGAGAATGAAGTGTGGCTACAAGCTTGCTAATCAGCCACACAGACATCACTCCCTGCCAGGGAACTCAGCCACAAATACTAAGAGTCCAAGTCCAAGCTGAGACTCTTACATTTTTACAGAACTTATTGCACATCTTAGATTTTTTTCCCAACAGGTTTCCAGCAACTGCTGGGAAGAAATTAGCTGGTTTTGGCACTTGGCTTAGCTTCCAGTCCCTATAAAACATCAGCTGCACCATGGCTAACCACAATATGGGGAGTCCTATAAGAGGAAGCATGGGGATTTTGAATGACCGATTGGCTGCTATTTTTGTGGTGGTCAGGGCGAGGTTCCCATGGTGGTAGGTGTGTACTGAGCCACAAAATGCCCCGTCATGTGATAATAGTCTGAGCCAGGAGGTGGTGGTGGGGGTGGAGGTGCCATGGGGTAGGGGGTCATGTTGTGGGGGTACTGAGTCCCTGCCTGACCTAACCAATGTGTGTGGGTTACCTGTGGCATGGCAGTGGTGTGCTGGTGAGGTGGTGGGTGGCTGGGAGCTGGAGGAACAGGAGGAGGAGGAGGAGGCATCATAGAAGTGGACTTTGGAGGAGGAGGAGGCATCATGGAGGTATTCTTAGGAGGAGGAGGAGGCATCATAGAGGTCTTAGATGTACCATGGGGTGGGTGTGTCGGAGGGGGAGGTGGTTTTGTTGTTATCTGTGATCCCGTGCGCTTCATGCAGTGTTGGGTCATGCAAGTTTGTGACAACCCACACGGCACAGGTCCCGGGTGAGGCAGTGGTGCCATGCCGGCTTGAGGGTGGGGAAGGGGAGCAGAAACAGGTGGGCCGACGGAGGTAACAGGAGCAGAAACAGCAGGGGCGGTGGAGGTGGGTGGAGGGACTTTTCTCTTGCGTTTCGGGTTCTTCAGCATTCTCTGCCCCTTCTTCCCTGGTTCTTCCTCTCTGCTGGCCCATATCAACTTTACCTAAAAATCAATATATAAATATGATAAAAAACTCTCATTATTGTCCCATATTAACTTTACCTACAAAAAATAAATACACAAAGTTAAAAAATACAGGTCTGAGGCATTGTAAAAATACAAACCTTCCACTCGTACTTTGTTCACTGACAGTACCACAGAATAATAAAAAATATATACATCATTATTACTAAGGTGTACAGAAGATGTGCTGAAAATTCAACACTACAGTACACAATCTCCATTTCCTAACCATGCAGCCTGCTTATGCACTTTGTAACTTCATCACCTTAGTTATTAAAATGTAGTAAAGAATTAGTGCCTGCCACTTTAAAACTGAAAGTGTTAAGAGAAATACCCGGTACTCTGAGATAGTTTGGTCATGTGGAGAAGATGGAGAATGAGAAACTGACTAGGAGAAAGTATGTGAGTGAAGAGGGGGAGAGGGCACGAGGGAGAGACAGCAGATGAGATGGAGGAATGGAGTGGAGAAATAACATTGGGGGAGGAGTTGGAAGGAGGGCAGCCACATGGCAGAGGACAGAGCGACATCGAAGCATCTGTTTGTGGGCACCCATTATGGGATTAAGGTGTCTACCTATGTATAAACTGACAGATTTTAACAATTATTCTGAACTAAAAAAACAAAAGCAGATAAAACCACAAGCTTATTACCGTCTGTTCCGAGAGAGTTATAACTTTTCGGTACTGGTCAGGAACCGACGTGGTGCCCAGTCGTTCAGCCAGGATGGTCTCCCAAACCCCAGTGAGGTGCCGTGCTGTCTGGGAGGAGTTCATCTTCATTATGGTCAGCAGGGAGATGATGTAGTGGTAGAATTCTTGCGTCATCACAATATCTGCGGTGGAATGGAGGGAGTTATAAGAGGCATGGCTCAAACACCATAACAAAAATAATAATACCTGTACAAGTCTATCAGAATATTAACTGTGGCTGCATACCACTGTGTATTTTCAGCATAACAAAGTTTAATCAATTTGCTTCTACAACAGGCACTGATGACAAACCTATAGGTGGTGGCACTGTAGACCCCTGGGTGGAGCAGCTGGGGCATCCACCCAGGAACTAAACCTTTTCATATTTCCCAGCACCTCACTATAGGAATGGACCCCATTGTGAGTTAAACTACCAAATCAACTGAGGTCATTTGGTTATATGTACCATAGTGTAGATAATGGTTTTCTGATTTAAAGGAAACCATTTGGTCTGTCAGTGTGATCATCCAAAGGCAGTAGTACATTGAGTGAGTGGATACTGGGCACCACCCTTACTAATCCTAAATACCCTCACAACTTATCACAAAAACCATAAGACAAAACAGGAAGGCCTCACCACTACACATCTTGATTAAAACGGAGGCCATGGCACTGGTGTCAGCAGTGAAGGCGTGACGCACACTGGGATGGAAGAGTGTAAAGTTACAGTGGTGGGTCTTGCACTCCAGTTTGCGGTACACCAACATCCGAGGCAGAGGCAGATCCAAACATCGACGGTTCATTCTGGCTCCCCGGAATACTATTTGGCACTGTCTGGAGTCCCGCCCTGCACCACACTTTGAGAAGGAGAGGAAGGCTGACCACTCCAGTGACACATACAATATTACATTCTCTTACTGTTACCACCAGGCAATTTGTTCTACTCTGGGCAAACTTTTAAAAGGGGAGGGATTTGAGACTGCCTTAATTAATTCCTTCAATAATAAGTTAAGTAAAACTGTTTTGTGATAAAAAGAATTATATTTTAAAATGTGTCAGTGGTCTGATGGATTTAATGGGAGATATGTACAGTATGTTGGTAAATGTAAAGAAACTATGCATTAATCAAGTAAGAGAAATACATAGACTGGCATTAACCAAGATATACTGCAATAAAAGACACAGCTGAGGTGAAAAACTGACTAAGGTTGGTTAGGAAGGTTACAAACACCTCTTTCTTACTGGTTATTTATGCTTCTGCTCCATTAACAAATTTTTGTGTTTTATTCATGCAGTCTACATCAATAAAAAGACATAAGAGGCAAAAGAGAGGATGTTACCTTATGGCACAGGAGGGGCTTCCACGCCACCCTCTCATTTTTATCACTGATGGTAAAGATATCATACGGCACATGTTGGACCACCTCTGACGTCAGTGCGGGTCCCAACATCAGCGGTTTGTACCTTGGTGTCCTCCTCTTGGTCTTGGGTTCCCGATTATTTGTTATCCTTTGGGTGCTGCTCAGGCCCGGATCCACCTCCTGTTGAGTTACACAGCATTGCAAGATTGTATTCTAGTTGACTCTCTAGGTCACCATACTTTTTTACTCTAATTTATTTACTATGACTCATTTTTCTCTAACTTACTCTAATTCACCCTAACTTCAACTTACTTAGCCTATACTCTAACCTACTTCGTCTAACATTACTCCATCTCATTTTAGTCCAGCTTTAACTCTGACTAAAACTGGCCTACCTCCATTTTGAATGCCGAGCTGTAACAACAGAGTAACATTAGTATATGATGGCAAGTGTGAATAAGTGCTATGGAGAGGATGTTGAGCCACAGCACTTTTCTTCTGCCACTGAGCTATGTGAAATAAGATGCAAAGGGATGAAACTCAGGGCAAGTTGATGTGAAAAGGGCAGTGCTGTGGAAAGGATGTAGAGCTGTAACACTTCGCAGAGCAATGTGAAATAAGCTGCAAAAGGTAAAAAAAAATCTGGGTCAGGTTAAGGTGAAGGAACTATAGAAGGCCCACTAAATGAAGAGAAATACAGTACATGGCCTCCACAGCTGGGCATTTACTATAGAGAGACAGCAATTTTATGCCAGGCTAGAGTGAAAAGAGTATAGAACATCTACTAACTAAGAATATGTATTACAGCTTCCACAGTTTGGTTGCTATTTCCTGGTTCTCCACCAAATACTGTACTGGGCATATTCTGACCTTCTGTCCTCCATTCCATAGCACTTCTTTGTGACTGGCATTATTGTAGTTCTGATGCACAGCTACAACTCAGCACTGAAGATGAAGTAACCATATAACCAAATGATACATGGTGGTCTAGTGGGTTAAGGTGCTCCAACTAGATGGGGTCTGTAAGGGTTTTTATCAGAGGGACGGTTGGGGTTTCTTACTCACATAATACTGCTCAGGGGAAAGCGAGGCTGGTCACCCTTGTCTTAATGTCAGGACTAAGCAGCCTAGCCCTGGGCCCCTACACTCCTGTTTACATGGGACAAACTGGGACTGGATGAATGAGTGAATGAATGAATAAAGTGAAAAGAGAACGGGAGGCCCACTAACTGAGTGTGAATATGGTACATCTCCACAGTTTGGTGTTTCCTGTATTTCCACAAAACACTCAGCATATTCTGATGTCCTCCCTTCTGATGCTCCTGCTGGAGTTTCTGCAGGTACGGCCGGGTAAACAGGGTAGCTGTTGACATTTTGTGATGCACTGTTGTTTTGTCTGGTGTCACTTGCATCCACATTCTGACCAATGGTAGAGTCTTCACTGAGAGCTAGAAAATGAAACAGATAAATTAGATGTACTGCTCAGCATAGAGATTATGTGTGGTACAATTTTTAGTGGGTTAAAAGGAGTAGTTGATGACATTCTGTGATGCACTGTTCTGTCTGGTGTGACTCATATCCATATTTTGTTCATCCACAGCCTTCGCTGGGAGGTGAAATTTGGTATGGATTTTAGGTAGCACTTCTTCACGACTAGTGTCATACTCTACTGTTAATCTCTTGCTGAAACTCGGTACTCAAGATGGTGAGATAGCTATTTTAGGCTAGGTTAGAGTAAAAAGGATGTAGCAACTTTAGCCTGTGATCCACACTAACCCACCTCTGGCTTTCTTCTTGGCCCGACACTTGGCCGATGCAACACGGCGAAGGAATTTCCGCCTTTCTGTTCTATTCAGTCCCATCAAATCCTCCTGACGGTAGTCTCGTTTCTTCATGCACACCGCCTTCTTGAGGTGGCGGCGTACATTGCTGCCCTCATATGACCAGTACCCACACCGCCCACATGCCAGCAGCACATCACCAAACACCTCCTGCCCCATCAGCATCACCTGCAATAGTAATGGTTGTGCTTGTGTCAGTGGTAGTGGTAACTCACTCACACACCAGCAGTATGTCTCCAAACACTTCCTACCACACTGGCATCACAGGAGACAACAATATCATTAACATCATCAACATCATCATTATCATGGCCTCCTTTCCAGCCTCAGGATGGGTAAAGGTATGGCTCAGAATGCAAGAAAAAACCTGGAAGAGGAAGAACTATCAACAGCCTGCCCAATTCAAAGGGCCAAACTCTCATTCACTAACCAATTGAGTATCTGGAATCCTTACTCCATTTCACAGGCACAAGCATCCACATTTACATATTTCACCTAACCCACTGCATCATATTTCCCTGCACCTCACTGTGGGCAGGACCCTGGTGAGGTGCTGTCTGCCACAAGGGGAGGCCAGATCCCTACATGGTGTATATACTGTACTGTACCTGCAAAACGACCCCATAGAAGAAGTTCTTTACTTGTGGTCAATGAATCTGCTCAGCCAGACACACTGGAGTTAAACAAGACAATAACAAACACAACAACATTACCTATCAACTAGACTCAATTTCCAATACTCATAAACTCTTTAAATAAGCGACGCTGTCTTACTTTCCGACCACCTTTCAGTCTGATGCCCTTGTTTATGGCTTCATGGTTGCGTGTAAAGATTCTCAGGTAAAATGGTTCCTCCTCCCTGATGGCATATATGCGATGGAGGTTGAGAAACTCTGTGTTGAACCATTCTGTTATCTGAAAAGGAGAGAAAAACACCATCATCACCATTACTGTAATTATCAACATCATCCAGATCTCTTTTCCCTCCCAAGGGTGGGGTGGGGTAGGATTCAAATCCTTAATGTCATCATACTGCTGGGGTTAATACAGTATCTCTTACCTGACTGGTGTTCTATACCCTTTTTTACTCTGACTTGGCCAAAAATTGCCATCTCTCCATCTTGAATGCTCAGCTGTAACAAGAGTAACACAAGAATATGGTGCCACTCAGAAGTGCTACGGAAAGAATGCAGTGCCGTAGCATGGTCTTTTTCTGTCTCTGAGGCATGTGACATAAGTTGCAAAAAGACAAATATCTGGGCCAAGTTAAGGTAAAAAGAGTATATCATGCTAATGGCTATTGACTACCTTGAAATATAAAAGTTCATACAGTATGCTGGCACAGCCAATCATGCTTTCAGTAAAACCTGACTTCATTTTCATTTCACTATAGTCAGATGCCTTAATCCTGAAAGGGATGGCCACAAACAAACATCCATGTCACTCTACTCCCTGTTATTAGACTGCTCTCCCTCCAACTCATAACCCTTTCTCTCATATATCTCTTCACCCCATCCCTCCATATCATCCACACTTTCATTCTTCCCCCCTCTCCCTCTTCACCTCACTCACATGCCCTTTTCCAGTTAGTCTCTTGTTCTCCATCCACTCCACATGACCAAACCAACTCAAAATGTCATAGGAATCAGGTTCTGGGTTCTTGAATGGTGAGTGTATGGCAGTGTGGCCTGTTTGACTGGCATGCTCTTGTTGATTCTCCCTCTATCATGCTTTTTCTTGATCTATGGACCCAACCTCACCTCAGTCCTTGGATGAGAATGATGATGATGACGATGATGATGAATACAGTACCAGTTTACCGTACTGAAAAGAATCTCTATCTATCCATCTA
>JAGKTI010039900.1:0-10489 GCA_018397915.1 Birgus latro
ACTGCATAGTTCCTCAAACTTTCGTTATTGATGATATGCATCAAAGTAACGAATATGTTAGGGGGAAGTATATCCCAGTGGAAGAGTATAAAACGCAGGGGTGCCTCCTGACCGAATTCTGACCCGTACCATTCCTGTCCGTTGCTCTTCCCATGCTGCAGAGCTCCCGCTTGAGCAGCTCCAGTCATTCTCTTAGTTGTTCTTTGCTCATCTTTTGTATTCACTGGCTGGGATCGGCAGCATTTACTGTGGACAATGGATTCTAAAGACAGTGACAGTGACACCTCTTCTCCTACGCGTAAATGCCAGTTGATCTATCCACAGAAGTATCTAGAAAAATGGGAGGGTGATCCAAAATTTAGTAGTTGGATTTGCATAATAAGAGGCCGGGGTACTACCACTGTAAACTGTGTAATAAAGATGGAAAAGCTGGAAAATCAGAGTTAGAAAAACATGCAGCAGAAAAAAAAAAAAACAGCAACATGGAAGCTGCCCAGAAAACTACGAGTGTTCTTGCCATGCCAGGGTTTAGTGGGCACAGTGTCTTAGACAAGAAGGCCTGGTAAAAGAGGGAGAAATAAGGCTCGCAGCATACATAAGTGAGCACAATGCCCCATTTGCTTCCATTGAACACTTAGTGCCACTAATCAGATCGGTCTGTCCTGACTCAGAAATTGCCAAGAAGTTGAAGTGTGGAAGAACCAAATGTACCTCAATTATAAAGAGTATATTGGGTGGTCAAAACGTGATGATGTACATGAAATTCTGAGAAATTCTCCATTTTCACTGATCGTAGATGAATCTACGGACAGGGGATGTACTAAGCACTTAGCCCTCGTTGCAAGAGTTACTACAGATGAAGGCGTGAAGGATTTATTCTTGGCATTAGTCCCAGTTGAAAGTGCAACTGCAAGTGATCTATATAACCATGTTAAATCTGTGTTCAATGATGCAGACATACCATACTTAAAAAACATGGCTGGATTTGCTGCAGATGGGGCAAGTGTTATGATGGGAATTCACAATTCACTTTCAGCTCTTCTGAAAGCAGATATACCAGATTTGTTCATAATGAGGTGCATATGCCACTCATTCCACCTGTGTGCATCATATGCTTGTAAAACTTTACCAAGATGGATTGAGGACATGACTTGTAACATTTACAACTACTTTCTTTCACCCAAGCAGTTTGGGGCCTTCAAGGAATTTCAAGAATTTGCCAGTTTAAAACCTCATAAGATGTTACATCCTTGCCAGACACGTTGGTTGTCCCTCCATAGTGCAGTTAAGCGTCTGCTTGAACAACTGCCAGCATTAAAACACTTTTTTATACATGCTGCCACAGAGGACAGATTGCTTGTAGCGGATTCTATCCGCCAGAATCTGAATGACCCATCTGCCAAGCTGTACCTGGAATTTTTGGATTATGTCTTGCCACTTTTTATTGATTTAAACACAGAAATGCAAGCAGAGAAACCCAAACTTCATATGATTTACAAAAGAGTCACATCAGTTTTGTCAACCATCTTAGAATGTTACATCAAGACAGACTATCTAAGAGGCACTTCAGTATGTAATGTACGCTTCAGAGATCCAGCCAACTTTCTCCCACTGGAGGAAATGTACCCTGGTGGCCGTGTAACAGCCTCACTTTACACCAACCTTGACCTTGACAGGCAGCTAGTCCACAACTTCAGACTAAGATGCCTTGATTTCTATATTGAACGAGTGTCTCAAATAATGAAGAGATTTAAACTATCTGACTCAGTTCTGCAAAATCTTGAGGCCATGGACCCTCAAAGTGTCCTGAAGAAAACTATTATGTCTGTCATTCCCCTAGCATCTCACTTTCCTAACATGGTTCCTGTGGGTGATTTAAATGGAACTGACACTGAATGGTGTTTGCTGCGCAACACAGACCTGGGAGTGGAAAGTGACATAAGTATGTGCAAGTTTTGGATGAAAGTAAACAACTTCATGAAGAAAGGAGATAATTCACCACTGTTTCCCCTGCTTGGAAGTTTCATGATGAAACTGATGTGCTTGCCTCACTCAAGTGCTGCTGTGGAGAGAATTTTTTCTCAGATTAACACAATGAAAACAAAAACAAGGAACCAGTTAAATACATCAACCCTCAATGGGTTGCTTCATGCAAAAGCAACCTTCGAACCTGCTCCATGTTACAGTTTCAAGATTCTTCCAAGCCATCTTAAGAGAATGACAGAAGATATCTACAAAACCGAAGACCCTAAACACTAAACTGTAAGTACTGTACTCTGCTCTAACTATTTTATTACTCTAGAAATTCATGCACTAATATATCATCACAGTTTTTTAATACTAAAGGAACCTAGGGAAATTTAATGGCAAAAAGGGAAATTCTGAGTGTGAATCTAGGGAAATATGACTGAGTATACCTGGCATCACTGCTTCCGTCAGTCATTACAACGGCAGGGCAGGGGAGGGAGAGGTTGTCTTGACCTTTGTCACAGTTCCCCCCCCCACACACACACTCCCCCTTATTTTTAATATAATGTTTTTGGTTTTATCTTCATTGTCGCACTCATGCTTTTGACTATCAACCTCTCCCTCTTTTGTTCTTCCATGCAACTGCCCTACATGTTTTATAACATGTTGGAATTTCGTGTGAATAAAAATAACCAGTTTTCCACTTATGATTATACTGGTTTCACTAACGTCACTGAATGCCAGCAGATTAATTTGCTTCTTGATAGCAACACAAGTGGTAAGTAGTTGTTCTTGGGCACACGTATTAATCCGTCTGTCTTGGTCTTGTGCTACGAGGCGTTCCAGTAGCAAATTTCCAATGTTCTACCTCTATATCGCTTACCTATCTGTTAACTGTTAAGGTGCCAGTATATCTGCCTTACTGGAATATTTGCTAAATAAAGAGCAATAATCTGCTTGCACCGATAGGCTGTAGTTTCTTGTTGATCAATCTTGCTTTCAGGCTTTCAGCACTTACGGGTTTACCCGCGTGAATATCATCCCGCGTAGAGAATTAAATGTGGATAATATATCTTTAGATGTTTATTTTTCTGATTTGATGACACTAATGATTTCGAAATTACGAATATCTGCGGGTTTTATTTTATGGGACATACAGTATTTCCTTCAGTATTGTTGTTTTCAATGGAAAATAAGTATTACGAGAGTTTTTCCGCATTTTAACCCTTAAACCGTTGAGCGATAGGTAGTGCGTTTCACATTCTTTCGTACTGCTAAGCTTCAACTTTAGTGTATTGTGGTTTCCTCTTCCGTAATGCGAGATGTACACGGTAAAAACGCTAATATATTACTTTTTGATGTTGTTTACCCAAATACTGCTCTTTCCGGTGTGCAATATAGAAAATATAACATGGCCATGACAGTTGCCAGATACCACTTTCTGAGCGAAAGGTACTGGGAATCGGGACATCACTTCTTTGGGCGATTGTAGTGTACATGTATGTATGTATGTATGTATATATATATGTATGTATGTATATGTATGTATGTATATATATGTATGTATGTATCTATGTATATATATGTATGTAAATGTGTGTGTGTGTATATATATATATATATATATAGGTTGCTTCTTCCAAGGAAAGGGAAGGTAGCCGGAACATGGACAACACACTCCCAATTTACTCATCCACTGAAACACATTCATTCGCATCTTAGCCCCAAAGGGGAGAAGGGACAGAAACTCACCGCACAACACCACACGAGGGTCAACTGTGCAGTGCAATCAGTGACATCTGCAGCAGGGCCCAACAACAGAGCTCGGTTACCCCTGCCACATCATAAGGGACCTATCCCCTTATCCGCACCTGACCTGATCAGCTGATCAGACAAAATGCGGGAGAATATCCCCTCAGGGCTGCGTCATCATTTATTCATTCACAAATTCTCTCCATTCATTTCTATCACAGACAGCCACTCTTCCTTGCTCAACAGACATCCCTCTCGCATCCAACACTCTCTTCACACTCTCCATCCATCCTATTCGTGGTCTTCCTCTCAGTCTTACACCTCTCACATCAGATCTATTTATCTTTTTCACCAATCGCTCATTATCCATTCTCTCCATATGCCCAAACCATCGCAACACCCTCTGCTCGACTATATCAGCCATCTCCCGAACGATTCCAGTTCTCCTTCGCACTTCATCATTTCTCACTCGATCCATACGCGTCACTCCACACATACTCCTCAAACACCTCATCTCCATTATATTCAAACTTTTCTTCTCTGCTACACCCATATTCCATGTTTCAGCCACATATAACGCAGTTGGCACCACAATACCCTCATACAGCCTTCCCTTTACAGCCATTCAAAGTGAACGACATCTAAACACTTTTTTCATTCCTCCCAGCACCTTTCCTACTTCATTCATTGTAAACATCACTTCTCCATCTATTCTTCCACCCACAGCAACATGTGACCGTAAATACTTAAAACATTCTACCTCCTCAAGCAACTCACCATTCAAAATTCTATTCATCCTCCTACCATCCACCAACCTCGTACACTTTATCACTTTACTCTTATTCTCATTTACTTTCAATTTCTTCCTTTCACACACCCTTCCAAACTCCTCTACCAACTGTCTTAATCTCTCCTCTGAATCAGCCACCAGTGCAGTGTCATCCACAAACAGCAGCTGCTTCAGATTCCACTCTCTACCATTAACATTCACCAGACTCAGTCCTCCTCCTAACACTCTTGCATTCACCTCCCTTACAACACCATCCATGTAAATATTAAACAACCAAGGTGACATCACACATCCCTGCCACAGCCCCACTCTCATGGGAAACCAATCACTCACAGTATTTCTCACTCTTACACACGTTCTGCTGTTTACATAAGAACTTTTCACTCCTTTTAGTAACCTGCCATCAAGTCCATACAGTCTTAAAACAGTTCACAAAGCCTCCCTATCAGTTCTATCATATGCTTTCTCTAAATCCATGAACTCCCAAAACACATCTTTACCTTTCGCTAAATACTTTTCACACACCTGTCTCACAGCAAACACCTGATCCACGCATCCCTTCCCTCTACTAAAGCCACACTCCTCATCATCAATCACTCCCTCTTACCCTTTCTAACTCTCTTAATTAACACTCTACCCTACACCTTACAACACTCAACAGACCTATACCCCTAAAGCTAGTACATTCATACTTATCACCCTTACCTTTATACAACGGGACCATACAAGCACTTGCTCAGTGAACTGGCACCATACCTTCCACAAAGCACACATTCAACAATCTTACTAACCAGTCAACAATAGTCACCCCAATACCTTCCAGGGATTCCACAGCACACCCATCCATACCTGCAGCTTTACCTGTTATCATCTCCTTTACTGACTCCCGCACTTCCTCCATCGTGATCAAAGAATCATTCAACTCTCCCAACACATTTATTCCTTGCACCCTTCCATCAGCCACAATCTCAGCCACATATAACAAATTTCCAAAATGCTCCACCCATCTCTTCTGTACTAAATTAACATCCTTCCATCCTTGTCACAAATTTTCTACATCGTGAAATTATGTATCGTAAATCGTGACAGCGAGTGATTTGTAGGAACGATGAATAGTTCTGAAGTCCGTGAGAATTCGCCATTCTCTTAACCGTGTACTCGTGTACTTATATTTGCATCAAATTTTCAAAACTTTCGTCATTCTTTCGCGAGTGATTGTCTTTACGTACAGACAGTGCATTCCTCTGAGCGATAATTTCTGAATTGTCATTTCTTTGCACTTGCCTCCCTAGCTGTTAGGTGGCCCCGCCCTTTTCACACGATTCCTCTGTTTAGATCAAGCATCAAGTCAGTTGTCCCAGTGACAGTCTCGGAGAGAGGAAGTGCTGTGCGCAAAGCTCGAGCGGGTCTCTTTTCTTAGCGATCTCAGAAGTCTTGGCTGTATCGGCGTGAATTCCCGAAGCTTCCACCAGCCTGGTGATCGACTGTATTAGTGGCAGTCTCATTACTGATTAGTATTTCTTTTGTTTTTCCTAGGTTTAAGGTTCTTTAGTTATTTAGCTCAGTACTTTATTTAGCTATTTGTCTGAGTGCTTGAGTGAGTGCATTTCCCTTTCTTTGATTTTGAATAGATTCATGTAACGTAAATTTATTTTCTTGTATTTAATAAATTTACAGTTCGTTTTCTTGAGCTTTGTTAAATGTAACAGTCGTGTTTGATTTCACCACATATTTAGTACACTTTTGCTACTCCAAGTTAGCACAACTCCTTATATTATCACGACTGGTTCTTAGGCCAGCTCTTGGTATTAATTCTTAAATCCGTTGTGCCAGCTAGGAGTTTGGCTCAGCCAAGATCCTGTTTATTATTATTATTATTATTATTATTATTTGAATGTTAAGGGGTGAACTAACTTTCTCAGAGGCCAACAGTACAGTAATACAGCCCTCTTGAGCGTTTAGTCTCTTCTGTGTACTGTTGAGAAAGTATATAAATTCTCGACTCCAGAGAATTGGCGAAGTAAGCCAGAATAAAAGCGAAATCACCACTTGATTTCACGAGTCGATTCTCTCATGATAATCAACTGGATAGTTATTCCTAGTGTCCATAGGCGCATTTTCATTCCCCCCCCTCCCCGATATCTGGCCTCATTCCAGGATATAAACTCCTAGCTTTGAAATTATTACCGGAATCACTCACTCACTCTTAGGTAGACTGCTGCACACCAGCCAGCATATCAGCCTCAGTCTTCACTCAGTCTCAATCTGAGCATCATGGAAACCAGTACATACCTACAGGAAGCCAAGGATATGGGGCTTACTAACCCCCAGGAAATAAGAGATTATGTCCTGTCGCGCTGAAATTACGAGCACCAACGCGAGAGTGCCGCCCATGAAGAGCGGAAAATTCAGGGTGAGGAACGAGAGAGAGAACGTGAACATGATAAAGAACAACGTGAATACGAGGAACGTCAGAAAGAGCGCAAGGAACGTGAGAAAGAACGTGAGCGTGAGGAACGTGATAGAGAACGTGAACACGAGCGTGCCGAGCATGAGGCACGTGAAAGAGAACGTGAACATGAGCGCGCCGAGCGCAAGGCACATGACAAACACGAGCTTGAAGTGCTGAAGCTGAAGCGAGACTCCTTGGCTTCAAGCACATCGGGTGCAACCAAGCCAAGCTCCACAAGTGCTCTCCCAGCACCTGTTCTAGCAACTCCAAGCCTCAAGCTTCCTTCTTACAAGGAAGGCAAGCGAATCGAGCCATTCATAGCTCATTTCGAAGACATGGCACAGCTGTACGATCTGGATGAGGCAGCTAAGCGGCTTCAGTTCCTTACCCTGTTTGAGGGCCCTGCCCTCGACATTCTCCACAGAATTCGCGGAGATAATCTCACGTACGAGATGATGAAGACCACACTTATCAAAGCGTACGGTCTTACCATTGATGACGCTAGGAATCAGTTCATGAAGGCGCGTCTCCAGGAAGAAGAGACAGCTGTACAGTTCCTTGACCATCTCACGGCATACTTAGGTGAGTGGATGGAGAAAGATGAGACTCCTAGCACACGAGAGGGAATAATCGACCTTGTGCTGCACACACAGCTGGAAAAGTCGTGGCCTGCTGAGCTTATGGCCCAGCTCAAAATGTGCAAAGTGAAGGATGCAAACCAAATGGTGGAAAAGGCTGATGCTTTTTTACTGCGTACGGGTACCAAACTCATAGGCAACAGCCATGGAGTAAGAAAGATACTGCTAAGCCTGGTAAGCAATCGCAGACTGAACCCCAGCATCAAGGCCGTTCTCAGAATAATGGCCAAGGTCCAAACAAACCGCAGAAGGACCAGGGGCAGAATACACAGAAACCTGCTTGGAAGACGTACAAGTACCCTAACCAACAGCAGTATCTGCCAGGCAATCGACAAGTGGGACAAACCTTTTCAGCACCAGCTCCAGTGTATCGGAGGCAGGAGGCAAACGCAGCCTTCATTCCCCAACAGGCGCACGATGGTGCCGTCCCCACCAGTACAGGTCCTCCTTCACAGTTCACTAGTCCCCCTCAGATGGTGAACCCTCCTCCACAGGCCGTCAACGCTCCAGCTCCCCAGATGGTGAGTACAACTCCTCGTGCACCTAGTTCGGGTACGACCCCTCATGCACCTAGTCAAAGTATGACCCCTCGCACACCTAGTCAAAGTACAATTCTTCGCACACCTAGTCAAAGTACGACTCCTCGTGCACCTAGTTCGGGTACGACCCCTCAGGCATATAGTCCTGTCATGTTTGAAGAGTTGTGTTCCATGCACCCTTGTCAATGGCTGGCAGCTTCCTCCACAGGCCCTCCCACAGGTAACATTGCCTTCCTTGTTCAGCCAGGGTTTGTGGGAGGTGTTTCTGTTAATGTTCTGAGAGACAGTGGTTCCTCATGTTGCACTGTCAGGTAGAGTCTTGTTCATCCTGAAGAATATACAGGCAAACAGATCCAAGCTCAGCTTATTGACGGATCAGTGAGATTGTTCCCTGAGGCAAATATCCAAGTAGCATCTCCTTTTTACACATGTTCAACAGTTGCAGTTGTCATGCAAGAACCTATGTTTGACATCATTATAGGTAACATACCAAGTGCCAAGTATAGTTGCACCGTAGACGTCACTACTCAGACTTTGGCTGCAGTAACACGAGCCATGGCCAAGGCTCCAAATTGTATCACCCCGGTGGCCATTGCATTGCCGCAAGATCTAATTTGTAGTCAAGATGTTGTCCAAGGACAACAGTCTGACCCGACACTTGGTGTTGTGCAGAAGAACCAAAAGGGTAAAGTGACCAAGTATTCACAGAGTGGATGAGCCAGGTTCCTTCATAAACAAGGACGGCTCTACTGTGAGTCACAAACACCCAAGGGCGAGGTTCGACTGCAGTTTGTCGTTCCCGAGAAGTACCGCCAAGCAGTGTTAGAATGGGGTCATTGTTCAGCATCAGGAGGCCATATGGGCAAAAAAAAAAAACAAGGCTGTATCCGTGCTGACTTCTTCTGGCCAGGAATGGGACAGGAAATAGACAGTTTCGTGCACTCCTGCAATGCGTGTCAACATACCACCATTCAGGAACACTTCCTTCCTGCGCCGTTTGAATCCACGCCCATAGTCTCTGAGTCATGTGAGAAAAAGGGCAGTGGTAATGTGAGTGCAGACCTGACGTCTTGCCTGTTGGTCCCAGAGGACATAATATGTCTAGGGTCTGTACATACATATAAGCGCATAGTCACGGCGACCCCAACCGTGGACACCGATGATGAATGGACAGTCACGGTGATCCCAACCGCAGACACCGACGACGAGCCCTTATTAGTCATAAGTGTAGGGCTTGTACATACTGTATGTACTGTAAGTTAAGGGAGAAGTTCGAGACCCCCGCAGAGGCAATCTGATGCTGTGTCTGAATTACCTTGTGGTGTGTCCTGAGCTGTGGGCCTATCTGAGGATTCCCGGAGAATACACAAAATCCACATGAGTGTTCACACCCACGGAGGGTGTTAAAATGTGACCTGCTCAAGTTTGCACAGGGATTCTCGACTTACCTTTATTAGTTATAAGTGCATAGTCATGGCGATCCCAACCGTGGACACTGATGACGAATGGGCACTCGCCGTGATCCCAACCGTGGACATCGATGACGAGCCCTTTGTTAACATTAAGTATAGTTATAAGTGAGCAGTCACGGTGATCCCAACCGTGGACACCAATGATGAGCCCTTTGTAGCAATAAGTGTGTAGTTATCAGCAAACAGTCACGGCGATCCCAACCGTGGACACCAGTGACAAACGGGCAGTCGCGGCGATCCCAACCGCAGACACCGACGACGAGCCCTTTATTAGCCGTAAGTATAGGTCATAAAGGGCAAGTATTAAGAAAATAATGGCGACCTCAAATGTATGAAACTCTTGCTGTCAATTGATTTTCAGCTAAAGTGTACTTTCTGTTGTATATGGATTGACTGCCGAGTGGATGGTAATTGTAATTTAATACAATTTGTCACATTGACACTATTGATGTTCCACCTTGACTCATTCCACAGGTACAGTTGGTGGGTGAAGCAGTTTTGATGTGCAGGTCCATTGATTGTCTCTACTGCATGCTGCCACCTCTTCTCTGCCCTCGTCACCTTTATTATTGCATTAATTTGTATCATTATTGCTATTCACGTAGGTACAGTTACACTGCAACTGTTACACCTACACCATGTATCATATACACCACGCTACATAACAGTTAGTTGTCAATGTAAATGTAGCGAACTTTTGCTCAGGTTGACCTGAGTACAGGATTTTTCACGGTCGTCTCGGAGTTTTTCCCTCAAGCTTGCTTCTCTTAACATAAATACGAGGTTTTTACGCTCATAGGTGACAGAGCTTTTCTCCTGTAGCAGGACAGTACACACACCACAGTGTGAATCTTGTTTGACTGAGCTAGGGTGTATAT
>JAGKTI010039901.1:0-10489 GCA_018397915.1 Birgus latro
GGAGGCGATTTGTTTGTGGCCACCCCGTGCGGGATTGTGGCGTCTGGCAATAGATAGATAGATAGACTTTAATAATGGGTGTTCTTAGTCTTTTTATTGACCATGAATTCTGTACAAACAATATACCCAGTATATTTAATGAGGTTACTTTCTTACTTATTTAATGAGATACTTGACTCTGCTTCTTAGCTACCATATCTTGAATGCATGGTCAAATGGCAGACAGTGCACAAGGTAAGTCCGCTTCAACGTTCAGCCGGTTTCAGTACTTCGTCTTGACTGCAATGAGCATGGAAAATGAAGTTTCACAAAGATGCATCGATCTAAACATTTTCAGAATCTGAAGAGCTTGATGTAAGATCAGAGGGTAGACAGGAAGGTACTTGACCCAGAACGTCTCAAGTTCTTTGAGGTCTTCCTCAGCTAAGAAAATACTCTTGCACTTTATCCAAAACATCAGCTACCGCATATTGGAATGGGTTGCTGATGAATTTCCAGGCGTCATGCTTCTTATCTATATATGGGACGTATCTGATTTAATTCTGCTTTCAAGTCAGATAAGTAATTATTATTATTTTTTTAAACTCAGATTCAAGGTAACTGTAAATGAAATAAGAATCTAAGTTCCTAAAACTGGCTGTATTTCCACCCTGAATTCGGCATTTCCAGAGGTCGAGTTTGGCCTTGAAGGCTCGAATGGTGTTTTGGTGCATGATGATGATGTTTTCTCTTGTAGTTTAAGGTTAATTGCATTCAGCGCTTCAAAGATGTCCACCAGGTAAGCTAGAGATAGCAGAAGGCCTTCAGACTGGAACTTGTCATGGAGATCTGTCTCTGCTGTGAATCTAGAAGTATTTCTACTTCTTCTTGTAGTTCATAAATCTGTCCAAACATGTTTTTATTTCTTTCATAATCATCTTCATATTGGCCACACTCTTGTTAAGAGAATTACAAATATAATTAGAGAAATTCCTACATTTTCCCCCGGGCTCGTGCCTCCCTTGGAATTTACTCACTCCCCCCAGGTTAAGAACCACTGGTCTAACCTGTCCAAGTTGAAAATGTCAGATAATGCTATATCTAAATAGTCCAGGATGAAAATGTTTAATAATGTTGTTGTCCAGGTTGAAAATGTCCAACAATTCTACTGTATAACTTCACAGATCGAAAACATCTGTAATAGCTGTGCCGTATATACTGTATAACCAATTCCTGGTTTAGCTAATGAATGCTGGATCTCCAATCAAAAATGTTCTGTAATGCTATAGCTGACTTTAGACTGAAAGCGTAATTAACAATCGTATATCAAACTTCATATAAAAAACGTCTAATAATGCTACTGGATATCAAACCTCCACATCAAAAACCTTTCATAATTTTATATCTGACATGGATTCAACTTCTCCAGTATCTAACTTCTGTATCTAACTCCCCGAAATTCCCACCTTCTAATCCTCTTGATTTCCCCTTTCCAGATCTCCTGGCAAGGTAAATGGGAGGAGATTAGCCTACGTAAGTGATGAAGAGAGCAGCAAAGTATTTGGTGAAGTGAAAACAATTGATAGTGGGGAGCTGTTGATGTTGTCCGAGGCTCACTTAATTGAAAACTCAGTGGACTGCAGGATGATTAACTGGAAAAGGGTAATGTCTTTGAACTTTTTTGTGTATTTTTTGTTTATTATTGCTTGTACCTGGTGATTCATTCAACTAACAGTGCAGCGGACTGCACAGGCTGGAGTAACTGATGAGTGAGATTTGTTATGAATCCTTTGCCCTTTTTAGTTTATAAGTTTACTGTATGTACATTGATTGAATTTGTTGTCTGTAAGCTTTAATAATTATAATTTCACAGGAGTGGCAGACCGAATACTGGCAGAAATGATACAAGCTTGGTTTGTGGTCAAAGGTAGTGCATGTATGAAGATCAGTCATCCAATGATCTGCACAGATTACTACTTAGTTTCACCCAAATTACTACTGGAGGCCCCATACATTGCCTAACCCCACCCAAATCTCATGTTTATGCATACGGAGCAATAGTGGATTTCCTGTACGCCAGGAAACCATTTACTATGCTGGGTGGTAACACTGTAACCAAATTTTGGCGCCTGGTGGTTTAGTGGGTAATTACGGCGCTTCAGTCGGATTTAGCCGGTGAAGGTTTATATCCAAAGGGTGGATGGGGTTTATTGCTCATGTAATGCCACTCAGGGATGAGTGAGGCTGGTCACTCTCATCTTAAATGTCAGGACCAACCTGCGTAGCCCCGGGTTCCTACACTCCTCTGTGGGGCGACATAGGATTGGATAATGAAAATGAATATGATAATAATAAACTGCAGAAGAGTCATATAGTAAATAGCCATAAATTTGTTCATAAAGTGGCCTATATTCTGCATTATTGAAGCTCATAAACTGTAAAAAGGCCAGTTAATTGTAAATGATCATAAATTTGTCTATAAATTAGGTGATGAATAACCTTTACTCCATGAATACAATAGAATATGTGGGTAATGAGGAATTTTAGAATTCACTATAAGGACAGCATGAAAAAGGTTAATAATAATTCTGCTGGATGGTGGTAGCCTAGTCTCAGACCCATATACCTCAGAGGTGGCAGTGTGGGATTGGCAGTAAGTTTGTCTACTGCCAGATGACTACAACAAATCCTCATATGTTGTCTTTTCTCTTTTATTGCATTAAAATTCACAGTAAATTATGATAGTACTGTTAAGTTTAAGTTTCATAGCTGCTTATAAAGGTGATTTGTCAATTTTCAGCAATTTACAGCATGAGATATATGGAAAACATGAAAATCTGGTTCACCTCCCTTGACAGGTAACTACGATTATCTTTATTTAGATGAGGGAAACCTTTGTCCTCTCAATGGTCAACCTCAAAAACTGATACTGAAAGTTACAAACTAACCCTCAGTGCCAGTTAAGTTTGTAAGTAGGGGAGCAGCTGCATTGGGTGGAATTATTCATAGTTAATGTAAATAGAAAAAGGTCTTGGTAAAGTCACTGCTGTTGCTCTGACATGATTTATGTACCTGCTTTTTCCTCAGGTTTGAATTTTATGTTTTTTTGCAGCATTGTATGTTAGATTCCTCATCGTGTTAGTGAGATTAGGGTAGGGAACTCACAAACAGTTGCATTGAACATTCTGTTGACAGCTTACATATTGTGTTTTCTGTATTTCTGGATGTCAGTGCTTGAAAGAGTAGTAAATTTTGAGTGATTAGCATGATAGTTTTTATGTTATTTGATTGTGGATAATTACAGTACTGTATATGATAGTGATATCATGATGGTGTTGATGACTGGTGTGGTGAGGGTGTTGATGATAGGAATATGATGGTGATAATTTTATGGTGGTGATTTTGATATGATGGTACTGACAGTGTTTGGTACTGATACAGTATCATTGATGATAAACTATGTTGCAGGAGTGACAGAAGAGTAGATGATAACAATGAGAGTCTCTCAACTTTACATCTGATTGACCATCCCACCTGTTCCATGGACCATTCTTCCTTGCTGTTTAACCTTCGCAAGTCCTGCCTCATGGAGAGAGTCAAGGTATGGTAAATTCTTCACTTTACACTAGGGTGAGGCTACCGAACTGAGAAGAGATCGAGCTGGCTGGATGAATATTGTGAGAAGTGAATGATCAGGGATTTGGCACCCCTTTTTAACGTGACAGCATCCGGATTGACTCGGTTGGATACGTTTATGTGAAGCTACAGAACGTTGTGAATGTTTTTGGTTATCAGATAGAGCCAGGATTCCGGGGGGTTGAATGATGAGTGAATGGAAATGTGGCCCATTGGACTGGGCAGATTTGGGTTGTCTGGACGTTGCTACTCCTCACCCTGCCCTAGGGTGGGAAAGGAGGTCTGGATGATAATGAACACTGTGGTCTATTTTTAGCTCATACAGAACTGGGCTACTACTATATCTTTATTGCTCTATTGTTGTTGGCAAGGATAACTTAAGTAGTCTCCATACATAAGGAAAGGTTAGGTTTGTTAATACACTGTAACAGTGAATTTGGGTTAATTGGAACCAAGCACAAAGTCAAATATATGATAATTCACCCAGACATTCTAGCACACTTCCCCTTTGCATGCTTAAAAAGAGAAACAAGTTACATAAGTGTAGAGAAACAAAGAATGGTATTTTGTGTTACAGTATTTTTAGAGATTGTCATGTTTTCTGTATAAACGTACATAAAAACTGTTATTATTGTTTTTTCTCTATCTCATGATCGTATATGATTATTTTATTTCCGTATGCATGATTTTGTGTCCTCTTTGTACCTCATAGTGATTGCTTTTCTCTTATGTAGGTAATGTTAATTAGTGGTAGGTGGTGGTGACCATCATCCATTCACTTGATGTAGTGCTGCCTACTTCTTCCTTAGCCTTTATCATTCTTTTTCTGTGCCTGCCCTCCTCTCTTCCTATTTTTCCTATCTTTCCTGTTGCTTCTTATTGCTTTTCTTTCTTTTACAGGTGGCTTTACATTGAGTGACAAGCCAAATGGTTTCCTGTAAGCCAAGAAACCATTTACAACGCTGGGTGGTAACCATATAACCAAACCATACGTGCTCCCTACGTGTCAACAAGTGGGTTGGTGGAGGTTTAGTGCCCCTCCCTGTAAAACAAATAACTCAAAGTCAAATGGCCACCCCGTACGGGATTATGGCGTCTGGCAATAGATAGATAGATAGGTAATGTTAAGTGGCAACATCTTAGTGTTGGAGCCTATGTGTCGCCACTGGTGAGTGTTCTGTTTTTGATATATTGGGTCATACTTTTTGGCTTTGGAGATTTGTAACATGTCTTCCTAAGTGATTTATTCTGCACTTAACACCTCATCAGTCTGTTGTGTGTTATGATGGCTATGGAGATTTGTAACTCTTCCTGAGAGTAATTTTGCACGTTGCACTTTTAATATATTTGTTTCTGATGCAAAGTCTATCCATATTATGTGTAACTTCAATAAGAAAAGTTGTCATTTCTGAGTTATTATTTCTGTGCATTTCACCCTGGTATCCCATAATGTGTTATTAATGCAAATTCTTTTCATAATAAGGTGATCAATAAAACTTAAATGAGAAAGACAAGACCTTCCCAAGTGGTTTATTCTGTGTATTATACCTTAATGTCCTCTTGTATTTTATTGATGCAAGCTGTGATACAAGAGAAAGTTTAAAGAATATTTATAATTAATTGGTAAGCCTCCACTGCCACTTGAGTATGGCCTGTTAACCCCAAAACTCCAAGCCATAAATGATACAGGTGGTTTCCAAGGTCACTAATGTTTAGGTTTGATAGGACATGTATTTTTTTTTTTTCCCTCTGACTCATCTGAAATGGGAACCTTGTGGACTGCAGGCTTAAGCTACCCTTCTCCTTCAGTCCTTCCTTCTCCTGGGGGACAGGAATGGAGTTGAGGGACAATCGTACTGTATAACTATGTAGTGTAGCTGTCTGGTTATATCATTGCCACTATAACAGATGTCTCTCTCCTGCACTATGGTTTTCTGTAAGCTGGTTGTACATAGATAGAATTTGTATGTAGTTCTGGACTGAACCCCTCCACCACCCCCTTTTTTGGGGGGGTATAATAGAGCATATGAGATAATAGTAATATTTCAGAATCCTAATTGATACTGCTGAATATAGTCTTCCTTGGAAATCAACAGATAATTGTTTTGTGACTGGCCTATAATAGTACAGAAGTAATTACATACTAAGCTATACTAAGAAACAGTAATGCTAAAATACAAAGGTAATAATGAGATAGGATAATGCCTTAATTTGGCATAAACAATCATTATCATATTAATTACATAGAAGAATATTTATTTTGATTATTGCCATATGAATTGAAAATCTAAATATGCAGTTTTGGGGTTAAATTTGTACATTGAATATATATGGTTCTTTGTGTTTGTGCATTGAATATTGATGTTCTGTTGTGGATAGTACAGTCAAGGCAGAAATTTACATCCTCTATCCCTTTATGATACAACACTGAGATCCTGTATAACATTGTTTGGCAGTATTGCCTGCTGTATAGTAATGTTTTAATGACCATGTGGAGAGGATGGAGGATGACAGCTGGGTGTAGAGGGTGAGGTGTGAATGTTGAGGGAAGAGTTGCTAGAGCAGACCATAACAGATAGAGACAAGGTCATATAGAATCTGGCCTCAGGGATAAGGGACTGAACTGATAGGCTTAAAGTAAATTTCTTGCTTGTTAATAAACTACAGACTTTATAGTTAATTATTGACTGGCTTGAAATAAGAGCTTTGCTTACAACAAACAAGCTGCCTCGTAACAGGGATGGTTCAAGTGAATTTGTGCTTTTGGCTGTACATTTTATTACTATATACAGGGTGATTCAGTAGTCAGGTTACACAGGTTCGTTCGTTCGTTCGTTTTTGAAGGCTCCAACATGCTTGCATGTGTCGGCCTTGGTCACCTAATGGCGGCTCTCCACGCTGCTCGATCTCTGGCAGCCTCCCTATTCAGTCCTTTAACCCTTAAGTCACATTTAATGACCTCGTCCCATGTCTTTCTCGGTCTACCCCTCCCAACCCCTCCCCCAATATTAACACTTCTCACCCTCTGTACCCAATTATCATCTCCCATCCTCTCCACATGTCCAAACCACCTCAGCCTACCTCTCCTCATCACAACACCAATACACTCCAGTCCCATCCTACCTCTCAACTCTTCTATCGTAAACCCAGCCCCCCCAGGCCTTGCACGCAGGGACGCACTGCACATCCACCTAATCATTGTCATTTCTGTACATTTAAACCTGCGAATATCTTCTTCCTTTACTGCCCAGGTCTCACTACCATACAGCATCACACTCCTAACACATGCTGCATACAAAGACCCCTTAGCACGTAAGGAGAGTCCTCTCAATGTCAGGAGAGGCAACAGCTCCCTGAACAGGTAAGAGCATATTTTATGAATACAGGCCTCTTTTGTTTGGACAAGCTGTCAAGCCCTGGGGAACGGGTAAGGTGAGAATTGATCTTCGAATTATCTCTGGTATGTATTCTTGTTAGGATACGAGGTTTGTGTAACATCTCTTATATTTTGCATAGTACGCTGTTATGCTCGTATGTTGATTATATCAACACCACATAAATATAATATCCTACAGTAAGCAATTGCATAAATACTAGTATGTGTGATCTCTCAGCAAAGTCTTCCTATACCATAGCTATTTAAATTCTACTCTTGGTCCTATGGTTTCATCTTCCTTCCTCACAAGTACAAATAATCTCGGTCTAGCTTCGTGTTGAAAATACGTGACATGCACATCATCATCATTTAATCCTGTGTTGCCCCATGACCATAGGAGCCCTGGGCTAGGCAAGTTAGTCCTGACATTTAAGATGAGTGACCATCCTCACTCATCCCTTAGTGGGATTATGTGAGCAATAAACTCCAACCACCCCTTGGATAATTACCTGCACTGGCTCAATCTTATTCGAGCACCTTACTTAGCCACTTAACCACTAGGTGCCATAATTTGATTATATGGTTACCAAACCCTGTGTTGTAAATGGTTTCCTGGTGTACAGGAAACCATTTGTGTACAGACAAGCCAATTGATTTTCTATACACCGGGAAACCATTTACTACACTGGGTGGTAACCATATAACCAGATTATGGAGCCTGGTGGATTAGTGGGTAATTAAGGCGCTCTAACTGGATTCAGCCAATGCAGGTTTGTATCCAATAAGAGGTTGGGACATATTGCTCACATAATGCCACTTGGGTGAGTGAGGCTGGTCACACTTAAATGTCAGGACCAACTTGCATAGCCCGGGGCTCCTACACTCCTCATGAGACACCACAGGATTAGATGATTATGTGGATGTCACTTGTATTTTCAACAAGAAGCTAGATTGAGATTATTTGTACTTGTGAGGACCAAGAGAAGAATTTAATTGACAATGGAATATGTGAATTTTGGAGAGAGAATATCTAGGAAATGATATTCAAAACATAAATTGGTGCTAATACTGAGGAAGAGCAAAGGTAGACAGCTGGTTAACCCGTGGATTGCGAGCCACAGCTCATGCTGGGATGCGTCGTGTTGCAAGCCACAGCTCAGGCTGTGCTGGCCGTGCATCACCGCTAACTACTCCACTAGGGTGTGTCAATTCTGGAGTAAAATTTCATTTTCGAAGTTTCTGTTACTCCTTAGCAGTTAAACAGAGTACAGTATTTTGATATGATTCGGAATATAGCATTTTTATTGCACAAAACCACCGAATTGAGATTGAAAATTTTTCAGATATAACTGAGATTGGTGGTGAGACTTTCCTTTGAAATAACACAAATGGTGGAAAATAATACTTTTTGCTTTTATTTCTAACTGGGTTTACACGTTCAATGAGCAAACAATGAAAAATGACATCACTCAGCGTCGAGTGTTTTTCAACCCGATCAGTGATGTCAAATCACACTTGGTTCGCTTGCGTGACATAAGGCTACGACTAATGACTTGACTGAGTGTATAGTCTTCTCTTCTTTGCTCAGAGTACACGTTGTGCCGCTTCTGTCGTCATCTTCACACACCTTTCAATGGATTGGGTATGTGACAGCCAAGAAGGGACTCTCATTGGCTGGATGATGAACTGTTTGATCTCTTTGATGTCCAGATAGCGAGTCAATGGAGGGTCAGCTGAATCTGTTTCAAATTGGATGAGGTCTGATAATTTGGTGGCATTGGGATCTATCTTGTCTGTCTCACTTGCCCTTTATGTGATGCTGAGCCTCTTCTCTCGATCTTCTTTTTCCCGAATGTGCAGTATCATATCGACCGTCTTTTTTTGCTCTGTTTGGTCTGTGTTACCCAGCATTGCCTGTAACACCATCTCTGATTGGGAGTACCGGGCAGATCTGAGAACTGTTGGCATAACGACTTTGGCCACGTCTTTTGGTCGTGATTTCAGCAAATTGAGATGATTCAGAATGTGTTTTGGTCCATCCACCCATTTGGGGTGTTTTAATGAAAAACCAGCTGAGTATATAGATACATATGGCGAATGTCACAATCTTCTTCAGCTTCTTGAAGGTTTCATCTTTGAGTTCGTGTTGCGAAATTCATAAATGGCAAAATCGCAATGCTGTTGTCAGCCATCGACTCTGATTGACAGGACGAATCTCCAGAAGCGCCAATTTTGTTGGAACTTTGCCACCTCGTATTGTTCCAACGATGTTGTATGCATAGAACTGGTCTGTGCTCAGATCTTCCACATTATCTGCGTTGATTTCAGGAAGAGGGCAGCAAACATCAGTTGCAGGGAAGTCTTCATTTACATTGGAGAGAGTTCCAACATACTTGACCTTTTCCTAACAACTAATCCTTCTGCTTACACTGTTCATCTTTTCTCTCCGTTGGGCTCCTCCGATCACAATCTTATTACCTTAACATGTCCAATCGCTCCAGTACGGCCTGTGGACCCTCCAAAGAAACGCCGCCTGTGGCACTTTGGAGCTGCAGATTGGGAGGCCCTCAGGCAGTACTTCTTTGATTTTCCATGGAATGATTATTGCTTCCATGGCCGGGAGCCATCTGAGTGTGCCTCGCGCATTACGGAGGTTATTCTCTCAGGCATGGAAGCATACATTCCTTTCTCATATCCTCTGACTAATGCAAGAAAGCCTTGGTTTAATCACGCTTGTTCTAATGCTGTCCGCAACAAGGAGAGGGCCTATAAGAGGTACCGGAGCCGACCCACCCCTGAATCACACCTTTTATATATTTCTGCCCGGAATCGTGCTAAGTCTGTTCTTCGCTCTGCTAAAAACAATTTCATCCGTGCTAAATGTTCCCAACTCTCCAACTCGAACTCTTCTCGCTCCTTCTGGCACCTTGCCAAAAACCTTTCTAACAACTTTACCTCATCATCCTTCCCTCCTCTTTTCTACTCTGATGGCTCTGTAGCTATTTCTGCTACTGATAAAGCAGATCTCTTTGCTCAGACTTTCTCCTCCAATTCCACCTTAGACGATTCCGGTGCTATTCCTCCATCACTTCCCCCCTCTGACTTCCTATTGACTGACATTAAAATATCTTCAGCTGATGTGTTCTCTGCCATTACTGGCCTCAATACTAAAAAGGCATACAGTCCTGATGGAGTCCCTCCTGTTGTCCTCAAAAACTGTGCTTCTGTGCTTACACCCTGCCTAGGTAAACTCTTTCGCCTTTGTCTCTCAACTTGTACCTTTCCTTCTTGCTGGAAGTTTGCTCTCATTCAGCCAGTCCCAAAGAAGGGTGACCATTCCCAACCCTCTAACTATCGTCCAATTGCTTTAACATCCTGCGTATCAAAAGTTTTCGAGTCAATTCTTAACAGAAAAATTTTAAAGCACCTTTCCTGTCACAACCTTCTTTCTGATCATCAGTATGGGTTCCGTCAGGGACGCTCCACTGGCGATCTTCT
>JAGKTI010039902.1:0-10489 GCA_018397915.1 Birgus latro
ATATATAGACACCTTGTGGTCTAATGGGTTAAGACCCCAGCCAGGTGCAGTCTCTACGACTTTACATGCGAGATAAATTTTTAGCTCCTGGCTCACACAATACAGTTCAAGGGCAAGACCTGTCAGTTCCATGCTTAATACGTTGACTAAGTAGGCGAGCCCCGGACGTCTTCGCTCCTGGATATTGCAGTAAAGAACTGGATGACAAGTAGATCCTTCTGACTGACCCTGCAATATGGCATGAGAGTTACTGGTTGCCACACTTCAGATTAATTGCCAAGGCTGTTTTTGCTGATTGAACAACGAAAGGATAATACTGGACTTTCCTGTCTTCTTTTCATCTATCATTGAGTCATTGTTTTCTTTATTCCTTTAGGAGTGTAGGGGCCCGGGGCAGGACTTCTTAGTCTTTTCTCCTTCGAACTAAAATAAATTCTAATTTTGACTGGAAACCCCGCTGCAGGGGGTCACCTTGACGTGGTGGCGGGGCTTGAAACGTGGTTGGCGGTGCCACCTACTTTGGGGGCTTGCCTACCTTTGTAGGGTTCGTCATTTGTCGCCCTCGTGGACCAAGCACCCCCTACATCACTAGTGGAGGAGGCCTGCTGGTGATGTTAGTTCCAGCCCATTTCCCATCTAGGGCTGGACTGTTGCCTCCCCACGTGTTTGCCGTGCGTGGCGTCCCGTAATGCTGGGAGACGGGAGTCCTGGAGGTTGAGCGATGCTGCACGATGCGCCCTGCAGCTAGCAAAACACCTCTTTGGTCCCTTATTCCGGCCAGACGGGCGGCCTGGTTGGGCCCGACCAGGTCAATCGGCTGGTCATGCGTTGGCTAGGGTCAAGTGGGCACTGGGGAGCCTGGTGGCTCCTACCGTCCTGGAGTCACCCTTGCCCGGGTCCCCTGGTGGTTACCCGCGTATACTCTCCCGCTACCTCTGGGGTCGCCAGTGGTGTCATCCCTGGCACACGACCTCCCCTTGTTGGGCTCCATGGTGGGTGGAGGGGTGGGGGAATGAAGTTTTTCTGTTCATATGGCTCAGTTTAAAAAAACTTATGTTGATGACACGGCCTCTGTCCCTGGACATCCAAATGACTACACAACCATTATCGCCACTCTAGAGCCTTTCCAGGCCCCTGGTGACTTTCCTCCTTTGCCCCAGCGTTCAACTGGGACCAGGAGGAGGACACGTCGGGTTGGTTCGGCTCTCGGGTTTGGCCCAGAAGAAGAAGTTAAAGAGCAATATGCCAAGTACCTAGTGCTGAAACCCTCTGCAGGTGGCTCAGCATTAGATGTTGACATTTTTGAACTTCACCGAGCCATTGTGTCTACTTGTGGTCGTGAACCAAGGATCTCCACCCAGGGGAATGGTAGCCTCCTTATTGAGGTGTCCTCCCCGGCAGAAAGTTCACGTCTTCAGACTCTGACCTCTGTATCTGCTACCAGTATGACTTGCGTCCCCCATGCCACCTTTAACCAGCGCAAAGGGGTTATTTACTCTCGGGACCTCCTGCGGTACCCAGGGGCCCGATTGTTAGAGGAACTTCGCTCCTCTGGAGTTGTTAATGTCAACAGGGCAATGAAGAAAGTTGACGGTGTATTGACCCCAACTCCAACGTTGTTCCTAACATTTGAAAGACTGACGTTGCCTGCTTCAGTGAAACTAGCTTGGCTCTCACTTCCGGTGAAGCCCTATGTTCCCAACCCGAAGAGATGTTTTCACTGTCAGGGTTATGGGCATGTTAGCCACTCTTGTCGCCGTGCACAGGCTGGCCTTCCTGGTATCTGTGTTTCCTGTGGTGGATCAAACCATGCCAGTGACTGCCCAGGGCCCCTTAAGTGCTATCATTGTGGAGGTCCTCATGCTGTCTCTTCGAAAAACTGTCCCAGGTACTGCCTGGAAAAAGAGATACTGTCTATACGTACACGGGAAAGGGTTTCGTTCCCTGAGGCCAAAAGGAGAGCTCAGACTCTCTTCTTTCAGCCTGGGGTTACTTATGCTTCTGTACTATCTAGGATTCCAGTGCAACGCCATGAATCTCAGAAGAAGCCTCAACCCACTCCAGTACCCCCTCCTTCAAATCAAGATATGCAGAATGCTGTCCCCAAGGTTACCAGAGTAAGTGAGGATACTTATCCGACCGTTACCGCTGCTGCAGCTGTTACAGCCCCCACGTCGGTGGCTGATGACTTGCTCACTTCTGTTGTCGTAGCAGACGTCCACGTTGACCAGACTCCTCCTCCCGTCGTAGCCAGTGTGCCCAAGGCTCCATCTGTATCTGGCAAACGCCATCGTAGCTCTTCAGAGTCTTCTGATCATGTAGACCGGCCACCTAAGGTCTCAGTGGTCGACACTTCCATCGACACCCCTACTGTTCCCTCTGTCCAGCAGGAAGAGGGAGCTAGCAATGTTACAACGGCAGCTGATGGTTCACCTCTGGCCCCATCTCCACCTGGAGATGTTGTTAGCCAGTCCATGGGTACCTTAGATCTGAAGCATGGAATGGCCTCCTCTAATGATTCGAGTCCTGTGGACTCTACTTCCACTTCTGGAGCTTCTGGTGGGGGCAATGACTCTCCTCCACCTCCAAAGGCAGCCACCAAGCTGCCTTCCAAACAAACTGGTCCGCCCACTTTAAGAAAGAGTGTGGCACAACTCACTTCCTCATCCTCCCATTTACATTCGGCCGTTCGACAGAGGGTGAGGGTTCCTGGGGCTGGGCAGGCTCCTCCAAAGAGCTCTCCAAAGCATAAACCCAAACCCGCAGGGGGGGCAAAACTGTCACGCCCCTCATCCTAATCCTTCCTTCACTATGGGAACTATGGCACTTTCAGCCAGTATAATACAATGGAACTGTCGAGGGTTGCGGGGTAATTGGGAGGAGCTGCGGACCCTCCTGACCTGTTCCCCTATGTGTATATGTCTCCAGGAAACTCTTGTAGGGTTTGCCACCCCCCATGCACCACCTGGGTACACTGCTTTCTACTCAACACCAACCCAGGGTCCTGTCGGTGGTAGTGCTGTTTTGGTGAGAGCAGACATTCCTCATCGGCCAGTCCACCTCCAGTCTGACCTCCAGTGTGTGGCTGTACAATTGTATGCCCACCGCTGGTATACAGTATGTTCCATTTATTTACCACCCAACACAGCAGTCGATAGGGTAGAACTTGAGAACCTTCTTGGCCATTTACCTAAGCCCTTTCTTCTCCTGGGGGACTTCAATGGTCGCCACCCATTGTGGGGTGACTGTCTTACTAACCAACGTGGGAGTTTGTTGGCGTCCTTATTGGAGGATGAGGATCTTGCCCTGCTCAATACTGGGGCGTTTACACATTTTCATCCCCAAACGGGTTCATTTACAGCTATTGACCTCTCTATCTGCTCTCCTGACTGCCTTTTGGACTTTACCTAGGAAGTTGTGGAGGATCTCCATGGAAGTGACCACTTTCCCATCCTTCTCACTGCAGCAGTGTCTAGTCCCTGTTCTCGTTTACCGAGGTGGAGAGTGGATAAGGCAGACTGGTCCCTTTTCTCTTCTTTGATTCCTATTAATGTCTCAGTCGAAGACTTTCCACATATTGATGAGGCTGTTTCATTCTTTACCTCCCTTCTGCATTCTGCTGCCCTTCATGCTGTTCCCAAAACTTCTGGCACGTATCGCTACCGACCTGTCCCGTGGTGGAATGAGGAATGCAGCGTTGCTGTACGCGCTAAGAAGTTAGCTTTCTCCCGTTATCGAAGATGCAGGACGGAGCATAATCTTGTCGAGTTCAGAAGGGCGCGGGCTAAGGCTCGTCGAGTACTGAAACAAGCTAAGCGGGATTCATGGATGGCATATGTGTCATCTGTTAACTCAAAGACACCAATATCTCAGGTGTGGAAGAGGGTGCGAAAGATTTCGGGAAAGTTCAATCAAGGCAGGTCCCCTGTGCTGATGTCTAATGGTGAGCCTGTTGGTGATCCTGCAGCTGTGGCCGATATTTTTGCATCTGCCTTTGCGGCAGTCAGTCAAAGAGACGCTACCTCACCAATTTTTGCCAGACGACGAGAGATAGAAGAGGCAAGGGTGTTGGACTTCCGATCAGGGAGTGTGGAGTCCTACAACCTCCCATTCTCTTTTTGCAAACTCCAATCTGCCCTTTCCCTCTGTCATGACACCTCCCCAGGGCCGGATGATATTCCTAACGCGATGCTCCGACACCTGGATAAGGATGCTTTGTCCTTTCTCCTCAGCCTTTTTAATAAAATCTGGAGGGAATCTTCTCTTCCCACCTCTTGGCGTGAGGCTATTGTTCTACCGTTTCAGAAGCCAGGGAAGACAGGCAACAGTCCCTTGGAGTATCGACCAATCGCCTTAACATCCTGCTTGTGCAAACTATTTGAGAAAATGGTCAACACACGCCTAATGTATTTCCTAGAAAGGAATGAATGTCTCTCTCAGTGTCAGTTTGGGTTTAGAAAATGTCGCTCAACAACTGATGCACTTGTTTGCCTTGAGACTGCAGCATGTGATGCCTTTGCTAGACGGCAACATCTGGTGTGCATTTTCTTTGATCTTGAGAAAGCATACGACACTACATGGCGGTTTGGTATACTCCAACAACTCCATTCTTATGGTTTACGAGGCAGGCTTCCCCTATTTATATTAAATTTTCTGCGTGACCGTACATTCAGGGTTAGGGTTGGTGGCACCCTGTCTCCTTCATACCATCAGGAGGAAGGGGTGCCTCAAGGAAGTGTCCTCAGTGTGACCCTTTTTGCCGTAGCATTGGACGGTATTGTGTCCTCTATCCCAGAAGGAGTGTCTGCCTCACTATATGTTGATGATTTGGCTTTATGGTATGCAGCTTCCCGAATGTCCGTGGCTGAACGTCGCATGCAGCTCGCTATAGATAGGGTCTCTCGGTGGGCCACCATGCACGGCTTCCGTTTCTCCCCAACAAAGACGGTTGCCTTACATTTCTGCCGTTTGAGAGGTGTTCACCCTGACCCAGACCTCCGGTTATATAGCCAGAGGGTGCGATGTGTGGATGAGACAAAGTTTCTTGGGCTCATTTTCGACAGGAGACTGACGTGGGTACCTCATATCCGTTCATTACGACTATCATGCTTCCGAGCCTTGTCCCTTCTACGAACCCTATCTCACTTGTCTTGGGGTGCGGACAGGACCAGCCTGCTCCGACTTTACCGCGCCTTAGTGAGGAGCAAATTGGACTATGGGTGTGTGGTATATTCTTCTGCTACCGAGGCCCGGTTGAGACCACTACATTCGGTTCATCATGCTGGGATTCGTCTGTCAACTGGGGCTTTCCGGTCTTCCCCAATAGAAAGTCTGTTAGTTGATGCAAACGAACCACCACTGGATCTCCGCCGACAGTCCCTGGTGGTGCAGTGTTGGCACCGCCTTCACCGTCTTCCGAGATCATTGAGTTGTCAGGCTGCCTCTGAGGTCGCTCTTTTCCCTTTTTATAACACCCATCCTCGCTATCCACACCCGTTTGGGTACAGAGCGAGGGTTGCCATGGGGGAGTTAGGAGTCCAGTCCTCCCCTGTTTGCCCTATGCGTATCCCCCGAGTGGCTCCCTGGCTTCTGCCAGAAGTGCAACCATGTGATTACTTCCTCGAGAGGAAGGCATCTGTTTCCTCACAGGCAGCTCTGTCTTATTTTTTGGAACATGCCTCTATTCACAGTGACTCAGTCCCTGTATATACGGATGGCTCTAAATCCCGAGCAGGGACAGGCTTTGGTGTAATTTTTCGTGATTTTAGCCGTGGTGGGAGTCTCCCTCCTTTTACATCTGTTTTTACTGCTGAACTTACTGCCATATTAGTTGCGGTTGAAATAATTTTTAGCTTTCCTCCAGCTTCTTTTACCATTTTTAGTGACTCAGCCAGTGCCTTACAAGCCTTGTCTCATGGCTTCCCGTCACATCCCCTAGTTTTAGCTGTCTTGGAATGGCTCTTCTTATTATTCAGGCGAGGATACTCTGTACAACTGTGTTGGGTCCCTGCACATGTAGGGGTCGTGGGCAATGAGCGAGCTGACTCTCTGGCTAGAGCTGCTGCCTCTCGTCCTTCCTCTCCAAGTTGCCGTGTCCCATCCGAGGATTTGTGTGCGGCCACTGTGGGGGCTGTCCGTTCCTGCTGGCAGAGGAGGTGGGATGCAGCAGGGGCAAACAAACTCCGCAGCATACGTAGGAACCTGGGTGATGGGAGATATGTAGGACTGTCCCGACAGTGGGAAACAGTTTTGACTCGCCTTCGGATTGGCCACACTAGGCTGACTCATGGTTTTTTGATGGAGAGGGCGCCCCCTCCCTATTGTGATGACTGTCTGGTTCCTTTGACTGTGCGGCATCTCCTTGTCGAGTGTCCCAGTCTTGGGGACCTTCGTCGGCGGTACCTTTCTAGATGCCGAGGCATCAACGGTTCGTACCTTCTCTCCTCAGTGCTTGGGGAAGAGGCTTGTGTTATGGGAGGAAGTACTTTCTCCTTTGTGTTGCGTTCTGGCCTTCTCCGCAAGCTATAGAGCTTTACCATATTTTAGCTTGTGTTTTAATGATAATATACTAGTTTTAACCCTTATCTTTTCATTATATTTTTAGTTTTTTAGTCTTGGTCGCTTTTATACTGTTGGTTTGTTTTAAGCATCGTTTTTCTTTGTATTTTATTATGTCTCTTATATATAGCCAGTTTGTTTTAAGCATCGATTTTCTCTTTGCTTTTATATATATTGATTTTCTTTTATTGTTTGCGTTCGGCGGCATATGACCTCTGCTGTTGCGCCGCCATGTCGCATCCTCATTCATTCATTCATTCATTTGACTGGAAATTGACTGTAAAGCTGTGAATCTCGTGGCCGATGATTAGATCTTAAACATCACGAAGGGGATACCAAGCCACTTGTTTCTGACGACAGTGTCTGGGGCACAAGACGAAAATAAAAGACTCTGACGTATTAGATTTATTAAAGATATTATTGTTTATGAAGTGTTAATCTTTCCCTACAGAGCGATCCGCAGTAGTCCATGTTGCACCCATATCCCTAGTAGTAGTGTTGGTAAACAGACACAGAGGAGGAAAGTAACTTTATCCAAGACTCTCACCAATCCGAGAATCGACCTTCAGTAATATTCTTCCATATGCGACGTGGATGTGCCAACCAGTGCACTACCGGATTTTTCAACGAACATCTTTGGTTTCCGTAAGTCATTGCTGACTGCACACTGCAATGTGGGTGCAGGCTAATCGAATCTGATAATCATATGTGTTTCACAGACGTATGTCAGAAGTTGGAGGTTTGCGTTCCTTCAATGACTGAAGTTTTATCAGCATGTGCACATCATTTTATGTTGCGCGCGGTATCAGATATGTTATGTTCTTGGCTTAGTTTCCTTGTCTAGCTGTCTGTTATTAACACTGTGCGAAAATGATCAAAGATTAAGGTCACGGAGCAAAATCAAGTGATCTGTCCGTTGATTTCGTCAGGATCACACATGTAGGACGCGGTGTTGCGATCCTTCTCGTTATTTTTGCTGCTACCAGGCGGCTTTACTTAACTAAGGAGAGACGTCTGGTAATGAAAACATTATACAGAATTGCGTGATCGCTTTTGACATGACAGCCCTCCCATATGCTAAATAAAAGTAGAATGGTTGTAGCAAGAAGGAAACTGATGTTATTACTGTTATAGTGACAGCGGTTGAGCAGACGACAGCGACAAACCTGAATCTCTCTCTCTCTCTCTCTCTCTTTACCTGGGGCTTGAACAGTTCCCAGGAAAACCCACAAGCAAGCAGAGTGACCATGTTGTCTATTTGGGTAATTTTAGTTATTGTGCTCCTGGTTTCTCGCACCTGCGTTCGCTAATAGGCTTCTGATGAACGTTCAGCACACTGGACACTGTTCCAAACCGAAGTCAGTATCGTTACAATGGCTGTATTTATTGTTGCCTACGAAACCTAGCAGCAGCTCTTCCTCAGATAATTATTTCGTACACTACACCTTTTTACTTTCAGTTTGGTACTAAGGCGAGCTATGCTGACTTTAGAAATATAAAAAGCACATAACGGACAGTATCAAGGTGAAAAATGCATCGAGAAATTATTAAGAAAAAAGAGGTACGAAGTCTCCTCTGCAACCTTGAATACATCCATAAGCGTCTGGCATCTCCGTGTGACGTCATGGGGGCGGGGTCACATACAGAACACATATATACTAACCCCTGGCCTGACGTGCCAGCATTTTCACGTCTCCAGTTGGTGAGTATGCTGCCTGCGAGGGGTCACTATTTAGCCAACAGTGGTCTAGCGGGAGGAACGCTATAGTGTCAGTCTTGCGTTGGTTCGATCCTCAAGAGGTGATCATAGGTGTTCCGATCATTTAATGCCTCTATGAGAGGTGGTTGGCCATCTACCCTTAAATGAATTGAGCTAGGGTAGCCTATCCTCGGGCCCCTACACCCCTAAGGGGGTGAAACGGGTTCGGGCGTTACTTAACCTTATCTCATCAATCCGATGATGAACGTTATATTGTACTATTGCTACCACCAGACGTTTTTATTCTGCCTGCGGGGATTCTTCATTGTGAAGGGATAGAGATATGAGCATTATATGATATACGCGTCCACACTTTGAAAGTGTAGAACGTGTTCCAGCGAAACGAAATGAAAGTGTTCGTACCACTTAGATGATGTTAATGTACACTTTGAAATTTTGAGAAAGGCGCTTGTATTATACATTACTCTTCCATAAGCTTTCGAACGAAGTTTGAATGTCTGCTGCTGCAGTTTTGGAGGTCAGTCTGGCATAATACACCTTTTCTCTGCAATATGGCGGGGAATTTTGAGGAAAATAAAGCACTATAATATTTTCGAAGACAACCCAGTTCTATAGTTTTTTTTTTAAGCGTTATGGTGGCGAATTTGAAGAAAAGCTATTAGGTAACACCTATTGTTTTTCCCAAAAGATTTATGATGTTGCTTTAGTAGTCTCCGAAATAATCCAACCTGGACGCTGTGCTCTACCCTGTTGCGTTACTCAGTTGTTTTGCTGCTTGGCACTTCTAAAGCAGTGGGATGCCGAAATTTTAGGCAAATGACTTAGGTACCAGGTAACACCTATTACATTTTTACACTCCACAGTTTGCTCCAGGAGTGAGCAAGGCAGGGCCTTTTTCCAGGACGGAGTGAGGGCGGAGAAGAAATTTCGAACCCAAACCGTGCCCTAGCATCCTTTACGGAAAACTCTTTAGGGTTGATTATAGTATTACTTGCGTTTGATCTGAGCCAAAAGGTTTTACACACACATACACACACACACACACAGCAGAGTGGGCCTGCGCAAATTTGCTAAACTTCATCGTAAACTTTCCAGCGATGTGCGTCGGTCCACTGTAACATTAATCTGAAATGGCACAACTTTGGTGATGTTCCTGGCCACTGTACTAATTGGCTGATGGTGTTCTCACTCGCTTGATTTGCGTACTTGCTGCAACAATGATACTTATTAATCAAATTCCCAGTTAAGTTATGGGCGTTTATACTTGAAAACCTGGAACGTGTTTCACCGAGCACGCTCTCTGATGTTATTTTAGCTCAAAAAAGGAAACCCCAACCCACTAGCCTGACACCAATGCCCACTTCACTTCCAGAGAGAGGCACACACAAACACGCATTGCTTTTCTTTAAGGTTTCCAAATGCGTGCCTTGGTCTACATAGTTGCTCCATTTTTTTTTCTCCAGAGAACCCAAATTTTGTAGTTCTCTCATCGTGGTGGGGAGCTTTGAAACAAGGCTGAATCGGTAGAGAGGCGGCCTGAAGTCCTAATGGACTCAGGATCGAATTCCGGCTGGGGCAGGGAACAGTTCATGAATTTGATTTTCATAAAAAAGTAGAGTTTAATGATCTACCAGAAGACCGGCCGACATGTAAAAATACCTCCGCTAATACCAGTACACCAGTCTTGCATGAGACAGCCCTAGCATGTATTCAGTATGGACGGTGAGTGTTAACGCCGAAGTGGGGTGACATGTGGAGGTGTATAGGAGGACTATTGGGCCTTGAGATAGGCCTTGAAGCCTTTGCCTAGAGTCGGACACATTAGAAATAAATAAATTTAAAAAATAACTTTCCCACATGCATGCTGACGATATTTATACGTCTACGATTATTGCTTACATAATTACTGATACCAAAGTTTTGGTGCTTTGGTATTTTCGACTCACTTTAACAATGTGGTAGTTAATCCTGAGAAAGTAAATTAAGCAATATCTTTTATTTCTTCTAAAGCATACCAACGAGGTCTCTAGGTCCACTGGTGCATTAATAGCTTCTGAAATACCCAGCTTTGGAACTGAGCTGGCACTTATTTATTCAGCAACATGGCAGCGTATTTTGAACAAACCGACCTAAGCAAGAGATTTCACATTTTCGTAAGCTTTCCAGTGATTTGCGTACGCCTGCGATTGTTTTAAGTTGTACCTATTCACC
>JAGKTI010039903.1:0-10489 GCA_018397915.1 Birgus latro
AGGAGTATTCCCTATGAAGATGAATGTTATAGGTAGGTCGGTAGCCGTGGCAGTTATGGTTATGATACTGGCCACATCTGAGTAAAAGTGGGTGAGATGGGCAGAGAGGGGCGGATGGGACTGGCTGGGAATGAGGAGGGTGGTGGACCGTGATGGAAGACGCAGCCCTTGTGATGATGGATGGACACAGTGCGTCGATCGGTAGGATGTAATGTTCTAGGTTTCTTCTAGAAATTCAATGAGGGAGCAAATAGGGGTGAGTGAACGGGACTGGCTGGAATAATCGTGGAACAGGGCTAGACGAGTAGTCTGTCAAAATAGGTTCAGTATGAGAGGAAACCGTTGCAGTGGAAATGAGACTTGCCTTTGAAATTTGATGTGGAGGTGCAGAGAAATGGTGAAGAGTCGGTGTATGGGCTGGCGTGGTGATGGGTAGTAGATCCCTGTGGAAAAGTGCTTTATATAAGGGGAACGTTAATAGTGATAAGATTCCTTCTATAATTCAATTTTTTGTGAGGGAAAAATAGTGATGTAGGCAGGACGGGCTGGGGTGGTAGTGGCTGTCATAGTAGGGTACATTTTGTATAGATCGGTGTTGTACTTTGGGAGGTGTAAGCGTGGTGAAACTACCTAAAGGAATAACAACAACAACAACGAGGAAGTAAGCATATTGTACTCTCAGATACCCGGAGTCCTGCGACACCGTAAAACGGTCTATCCTGTTTTAGAATTTGTAACCGTGAGAGGCCTCTTGTTTGTGACACTGTGCCTCCCCCAACACATGAGATCCGTGTTCTTGCTGGCCTGGGATGGTAGTCATAAAGGAACTTAGCCATTTTCCATAAAGGCACTTAGCCATTTTCCACGATTTCAGTGAAATGTTATCAGACGTCTATTTGTATTGTCGTATTTGTCACGCTACTATCCACTGTAATTTTATTGTGAATTATTTAGAGGCTTGTCTTAGTGATCGCAAATGTACAAATAAGGTATCTTCTACGCGACTTATGCTTAGGAAAGTTTCTGAACGCGACCCCAGTCATCGACCCAGCACGGGGTTGGTGCGGGCTGACCGGAAACACTGTCACTGGCGCTGTGAGGCTCCAATTTTCTAAAATATTATATGAGCTGGCTGATGCTAATTTCTGTTAGGCGTAATGCAGCAAAGAGCAGTGGCCACCTTCAGCATTGTTATACTTGTTCAATGACGTGTACATCCTGGTTCATATTATCTGACTGAATTTGCACCGGGAATTTTTGTGTGAAGGCGAGCACTTACAGCATAGTGGGGAATCATACAAACATATTAAACAGATGATCGCAAAGGGGAAGGAAAACCCCAATACTTTGGCATTACTGAAAATTATGATGAAAATTATATGAACTATAACCTAGTTAACTGGTTCGTACTGTGTTATGTACAGCAGGATACAATCTGACTGTTTCCTATCTTCTCAGGTGCTTTGAAACTGACCATCTTTGTTCCTTCAATCGGATTACTTAATTTTATGAATTAGTTTTGCTGATACCAAACTATTTTATTGAGGATAGGGGAGCATCCTTGTGGTGAGGAGATTAATAAAGGCTATATTAAACCTCTCCTGGTCTGAAAATCTCTCCTTAGCAGAGTCAAATTGTCTCAAATAGCAAGAATAACATGGAAATACCGTCGTCGGATTGAAGGGATGAAATCAGAGGTTTCCTTACGCCGTCATGTACTTTTTTTTAATGATATGATTGATAATTTCTGCTGTCCCTCTTTTCTCACCCTAGGCTGGAGAGCTATCATAGCAAAAACTCCACAGCGAACGAAGGTCTATTGTCCAGCCTAGTTTGAATGTACGAGACAGTTTACAATGACATTTACTTTTGCAGACCAGAACGCCTTCCAATAATGACAATTTTAATTTCGATAACGTGTTTTTTTTTTTTTTTTTAGTTTATGCTTGTTAATGGCAGACGGATTAATTTAGCATAGGAAGTGTTTGCAAGTGATGGAGGAGTTAATGGTGGTTAAATCTACCCCCACCAGTTTGAAAAGTCTCCCTTAAAATAGTCTGGAAGTAGCACAGTCAAAATACTTCATCTGGTTTAAGTGGTTAACAACAAGTGTTCGTTTGGTACAAAACATTTGATTACGAGTACTTTTTTACCCAGTAGTAGGGGCAGAGGGAGAGTAGAAACTTTGCTCACGAGTAGCTGTACAATCTATATGTCGTCGTTGGTCGTGAGTGGTGAGCATTTGTTAGTTCCACCTGCCTCGTCCTCTTAAGGGGCTGTAATTTTGTAATGTTTGCTGAGCAGGTGGTCTGTGTATTTTGGCTGGACTGGCTGACAAACTAATAGCTACGCTTTGGAGGAAAGGCGAAGGTTACCCAGCGTTTCCGGGAGTCGTGCAATCAATGTGTCTCGAGAAGAGAAAAAAATTCCATTATTTTTCTTGCAGTGGTCAGTGGAGGAAGGAATTTACTCCCGGAACATACTTGGGTTGATCGCAGAGCACGCTTGGTGAACTCTCATGTTTTCCTTTCCACTTGGAAACTGAAACAATAAAAGTGGTCAGTACTGGCTCAGCTGTTACATACAAATAACATACTGCGGTTGCACAATATAATTTATAACACTGTATCCATATGCAACATTTGTTAAGAAGAATAGGGAAGTAACACCTAGAGGATTCAAATAACCCCTTCTTCACAACGAGAGTTATAAGAAGGAAAAATAGAAAAGGCGCCATTATATTGCAGGGAATAAGAGGTACGTTCTTGACCGATATGTTATCCTGTCAACTACAGTGAACTGTGTGCATAATCTGCAAATGATATATCAATACATAATGGTACATAAAAATCCGGAGCTGCTTTACATAAGAATACAAGCAAGATTCGTGATATATTCCTGAGTAAAGTTCCTGATTTTTTCGCTTATGTACAGGTGCGTCTGTGGTTACAGTGCTAAATGGAACAGAAAGTGTTTCCGTGATGTACAACTGGGTGCAGATGTTTGGCTAATATTCACCACATCTCACATTCCTCTGCCGGCAAATAATTATAGGTGAGAGAGGCTTGGTATGTTTCTCTGCCCATAAATGATTCTTTCTTATATGGTTCGAGAGGACAGTGACTGCCTTACCCAAAGTGTGAAGCAGACACAGTGGAGCAGTAGCTGAACTTTTGTCCTTGGCACACTTGTTTCTGTTATGACGATGGAAGAAAGTAAAAGATATCTTGTGCCTGAGTGGAAGTAATTCATCCGCCATGTCACTTCGACCACGTGAATTTTATCTCATTACAACAGATATTTGTTCTGTATCTATCAGTAGCCAGGCGCCTTGATGTCGTAAAGGGTGGCCACAAGCAAATCGTCTCCACGTCAACTTCTCCTCAGCCATTTGGTTGCCCTACTCCCAACTCACATGGTCCTCTCACATACTCGTATCTCTTCACTCCATTTCTCTGTCCCTTCCTTGGCTCCCCCACCCCCCCATCCTCTCCCCCTTTACCTTACACACATATTCGTACACATACTACTGGTCTGTCGTTGGTTCTCCGTCCTCTCAGCATTTCCAGACCAACCCAGTCACATCCACACCAGCACTACAACACTCCTTTACTTCCTCATTTCTCTGTTTGTCCCTCCTCGTAACTGCACATGCTTATCTCAGGTAACTCACTTCTGCTGCTCTTACTCTTGATTTGTGCCCTCCTTACAGGTATTTTGTGACTCTTTTATAATAGAAATTCTATTGCAGATTTTTAATATTGAATCTGAGTATTTGTTTCACGAAAAAATATGCCAAAGATCTTTAATGCCTCTCACAAGGGAAATTACACTGGAAAGGAGTTACTCATGTATTTGACTTTCACAATGCAGAATATATGAGAGATTCCACACGCTAAAATTCTTCTGCAAACAAAGTGAGGTATGCTAATCAATGAACGTGACAGGTTGTACAAACAAGCCCATTACTGGCTCTTAGTGGTCATAAATTTCTTGATTTAGATAGTATCAAAATTTTAAGTGAGTCACATTAGCCTGACCTAAAATTGCAATCTTTCCATCTTGAATGCTGGACAGTAACAAGATATATAGTTATGAAGTGCTATGGAAAAGATGAAAAGGCAAAGTTGTCCTATTTTGCCAATGAGCTACGGGAAATAAGATGCAAAAGAAAGAAAATCTCGAACTAAATAATAATAATAATAATAATAATAATAATAGTAATAATAATAATAATTGTATCGTATCGTTCGTATCGTTTATAATGGCTCCAACATGCTTGAATGCGTCGGCCTTGGCGGTTTCCACGCTGCTCGATCTCTGGCAGCCTCCCTGTTCATATCATCCCTGAGGTCACACTATTTCATTGTGATGATGATGATGATGATGATGATGTTTTCATTGTGATGATGATGATGATGATGATGATGATGATGATGTTGATGATGATGTTGATGATACTACTACTACTACTACTACTGATAATAATACTCGTCGTTTCAAGCATAGTATCTTTAAATTCCCCCGCCTTATAATTGCATCACCTGACACTTTGTTGTATTTGAAGAACATTAGCCTCAGAACCTAACAGCTGGTAAATTCTCGACTCTATAAAGTGTGGGACGTTGTACTAATTTTATTCTTGTTGTCCTCACACGATTCTCTTCAGTATAGGCATAAACCTCTCATAATAAAGGGGCTAAGGAGGGCTATATCTAACCCCTCAAGATCGAGAAATCTCCAGTGAGTAAAATTTTACAGAGGTACCAAGAGTGAAGCAAAAATGACATAACCGTACTGTAAGGGCAGCTGAAAAAGTACGGTACTGAGAAGGATATACCATTGCAGCTATTAATCCTTTCAGCCAGATGACGTACTGTTCTATTTCGTTCTTGCTTTCCCAGACAGTTTTATTTAGCGGAGGAGAAGCTTCAAACTGGAGGAGGTAAATAGGCTTCACCAACGACTTAACAGCTGGAGACCCTAAAGCTGAATGAAATCGCCTGGGAAAGAATGAGTACAAAAATACGTCACTATCTTGCGGGGAATAAACAGAGTAAAACTGACGAGGGTGCGAGAATAAAGCAAAAATTACGTCATCCTGATAAAAGGGGTTAGGGGCAGTCATGCAGGTGCTGGGAAGGTTAAAAGATTGCCTCTATTTAGGGCGAGTAGGCGTGTTATCACAGTGAGATGGAGTGCCATTGAAAACTAGTATTTTTAGACCTCCTTCGGTGGGGTAGGTAAGTGGTTGATTTACGTGCCAGTTAAGGGAGATGGTGGGTGCGTGAAGCTCTTCCACCCTACCATTTGTCCCATTAAATCACAGACAAACTGCCACTCCAGTATAACCTCCCTGACTCACCCGTGTTTTAGAGATGAGTGAGGAGAGGGGCAGAGCGTCGGTAGGCCAGATTCGGGTGCTTCTGGTGTCTGCTTACATAATGAGTAAAAGGGTTATAAAATACTTAGCAAAAAACGTGATGGGGGAGGCGGTGGCAGAATCGGTAGAGAGGCGACCTGCAGTCCTAGTGGACCCAGGTTCGAACCCCGGCTGGGGCAGGGAACAGTTTGAGGATTTGAATTTCTTAAAAAGCAGACTTTTCTGATCTACCAGATGACCCGCCGACATGTCATAAAAGTACCCCCGCTAATACCATTACACCAGTCCTGTATGAGACAGCCCTAGCATGTATTCAATATGGACGGTGGGTGTTAGCGCCGAAGTGGTGACATGTGGAGATGTATAAGGACTACTGGGCCCCAAGGACGACTACTGGAACTTGAGAATAGGCCCTGAAGTCTTTGCCCGGAGTCGGACACGTAAAAAAAAGAAAAAGAAACAAAAACCGGTGATGAAATGTTACAGCAGAATAACTAGGCCTTCAGTACGATGATGTTTTATTAGTACGTGCTTACTACTTCTAGACAGTTTAAATACTTTTAGACAGGGTTCTTAAACTGGGGTTCGCCTACCCCTAGGTGTGTGTGTGTGTGTGTGTGTGTGTGTGTGTGTGTGTGTGTGTGTGTGTGTGTGTGTGTGTGTACGTGCGTGTGCGTGTGCGTGCGTGAGTGCGCGCTCTCTCTCTCGCTTGCTACACCTTTATCTTTTAAAGGGGACGAATGTGAGGCTTGAATCTTTACATACACATTACATGGATTCAGAGAATGTACTGTACATTTTGATCGAAAAAAAAAAAATCTATTGACCTCTAGATATGAAGGGGAAGGGCGTTTTTAGAATTATGAAAGTAAACACCGCAGACTTTTGTTTGGTTTAGTTTGTGTGTTAGTGGCCAGATGGAGGGATGGGTGGGAAAGTTTAGACGGGGTGTTGACATGGCAGGAAAGTGGGTGAGGGTTGGCAGACGGAGTGGGTGAGTGACGGGTGTGGACTGGAGAGTGGAGGTGTGTTAGGCAAGGCTGCACAGTACTGTATATAACTCGAGGGAAGCCGGATAACATTGTTCGTACGTACTAAGCCAAATTGACGGCTGTTTGATAGCTACCGTGTTTGCATGGGGTACTGATGCATATAGTTTGAAAACGAGGGATTGTAAAGAAGGAACGCCATTATGGGTATTCATAAATATGATGATGATAATATCGTGAAAAGACAGAGTAAGGCTTTTTAGGGTCATCTTTAAGTAGGTCAGACTAGCTCTTCCTCCCGTACACTGTTACTACCAACATCGAAACCTGTATCTCTCCACGATCTACCACCATCTGCACCCCTCCACCACCACCATCACCATCATTCCTCCACCGACTGCAAAACATCACACCTACACCACATCCTCCCTCCTTTCAGCCCGTCCTCCACTCCATCACCACCTCATTATCCCTCCAGACCTTCCTCTTCCTCTCGTATATCAGATTAGCCGCCTCTCCACTACTTTTTGTCCCCCCTTCTTCACCTCTCAAGCAACTCACCTCCACCACCCCTGCCACCTCAACATCCTCCACTCTACCAACTCAGCATACCTCTCCCTCATATTCCACAACACACCACCACCTAAACCTTCCCTGCACCACTTCCTGTCCCCCTCTCCATCACTCTCCACCACATCCTGTCCCTTTCACATCCCTTGAACACCCCATACACCACACTCCACAAACGAAACATTCCTTCACCAGCAACTCAAGACCTCTACTACCCTTCCACCTCCTCTTATGCCCCTCCAGCACCTATTACATCTCTCCACTTCCTCATACACCTCTCCACCACTTCCTGTCACTTTCCAGTAACTCATCCGCCTCCACTCCGCTATCTACCAACCCGCTCATCTTTGTTGTCCACCATCCATTGCATCACTTTTACCACCTCCACTAATTACCACCATCCCCCTCCCCTTCACAATCTTCCATACCTCTCCACTTCCGTGTTTAGTCCTCTCTCAGATCCTTCCACCATTCCTGTACCCTTCCTTCACTCCTCCATCATCCTCTTCCCCCCTCCACCCCTCTCGTCCTTCACCCCTTCACCACTTCTGTCCCCCCTTCATATAACCCTCCAACAACTCAGCTCCCTCTCCACCATCACACTCACTATTGTTCCCGGACGCCCACTGCAACTGACCCTCGTTTCTGGCTGGATTAATCAAACGAAGCCACACACACAATGCAGTTACCGCTGTATGTAGTCGCTCTGCACGTATGGGGGAGGGGGGGAACCTGAATGGCTTGTAATTTTCCTATGGATTTATGTAACCCTATTAGTAACTGGAACGCTTTGGGATGGCTCTGGTGCTCTACTGTGTTGTGGTGTGTTTTGTTGTTTTCGCGGCGCGCGTGTGTGTGTGTGTGTGTGTGTGTGTGAGGGAATGTGTGTGTTTGGGGTCGTTGGGGCATTGGGGCGGGTCTAGTGCAGTGGTATGTTGTGGTGTTTTGTTCAGTGGGTGGGTGAGAAGGATTGTGGGTGTTTGTTTGCTTGTTTATTTGTGGGTGTGGGGGTCGGGGTGGGGGTAGGTGAGTGGGTGGGTGGGTGGGTGAGTGGGTGGATGGGAGGTACTGTGTGTGTGGTGGGCGGAATTTGAGACGGCTCTTGGCGCGGTGGGTGTTGTGGTATGTTTTGCTGTACTGGGTAGGTGGCTGGGAGGGACTGTGTGTGTTTGTTGTTGGTTTGTTAATTTGTGTGTGTGGGTGAGTGAGAGGTGGATGGGTGGGACTGTGTATGTGTCTGTTGTTTGTGTGTTTGTTTGTATGTGGGGGTGAGTGGAGGTGGATGGGAGGGACTTTTTGTGTGGCGGGGTGGAGATGTTATATGTTTTGTTGTAGTGGGTGAGTGGCTGGAAGAGGCTAAGTGTGTGTGTGTTTGTTTATTTGTTTGTTTATTTGTGTGTGTGCGTGTGTATGTGTGCATATTTGTGTGTGTGTGTGTTTGTTCGTGCTTGTATGTGCGCCTAGACGCTACACTTTTGTGTCTGCGTGTGCTTATGCGCTGGAAATTGTGTGCATGAAAGTCTGTATATTTGTATGCATTCATGTATGCTTGTATGTATGTATGCATGCAAACTTTGGGGAATATGTATGGGTTTGTGTGTACGTAGCATGTGAGTCGTACTGTTTGCCTTGTTCCTCCTGCGATGGGAAGTAATTTTCGTGCTTCACTAGCCAAAGTTTGTGAGGTAAGGGATGGGGTAATGACTGTTATGTGCTGTGCCCTCGACAAGAAGTACTTTGGATAAGTTGTAACACTTTGAAGTTAGGTTCTTATTGGTAATGGGGTTGTAGACGATGTACACACGAGAAATGCCACATTTTTCATCCTTACTCACCCTGCGCACGTCTTCACACTGCATACTCACTCACTGTGTACTCCCTCACTCTGCCTTCTCACTCATACTTCTGCGTACACACTCTCATTAAATGTACCCTTACACTATTTACTCCTCACTTCAACACTCCCGTACAGCTGCTGTTCCTTCACGCTTGATTACTACATACACCCTCACACTGTCTACTCCTTCACTCAGCCTACTTAGTCACACTGCGATTGCATACTGTGTTCTCTCTCATATACTAGATTCCAGCTTGACACGTCTTCAGATATCATACTCCCTCACAGAACATCTCTGTCACACTTCATACTACCCGTAGCGCACAACATACTCCCTTTTATAACATGCAGTCCAACATACTCCTTCACTTAATATACTTACATGCTCATTCAGTACACCATCCCATAGCTCATTTCCACACACTCCAGTTCCATACATCATGCCCCCTCACTTTTCTCTCATCCAGCATTCTGTCTCACACTTCTCTCTCATACTGCATTCTCCTTGACGTCACTCACTTTTACTCATCCATTCTACACTTTCACACATCCATCTTCTTGAAACTGCGCACACAGGCTGATTTTCTCTTGTTTCTAATTTTGCCTCATGGTCAGTTCAGTTATACAGTGTGATCCGTAACACAAATCACGCGCTCAGATTAACCCTTACACTACTCACCCCTCATACATCCCTCTCTGTGTTGCATTTCCTCAACATTTCAGTCTAATGCAACATGTTCTCATACACAGCAGAGCCCCTCACGCATTCTTCTTTCACACCTCATATTCACATACTATTGCCTTACACAGCACAAGTCATTTTCCTCACACTCTCTCATACAACTGACTTTTTCACACTGCCCCAAAACAGCTCACTTTTTCTTACTACTCTCGCACAACTTTCTCACACTGCTCCCTCACTTTACTCACATTCTCTCACTACTGCTTCAGACAGCTCACTTTCTCATACTACTCCCTCACACAGCTCATTTCCTAGCGTTTCTCTCTCTCTAGTCAATACATCTTATTTTTTCACATTAAGTCCTCACGCAGCTCACGTCCTTACACGACTCCCACACAGTTCCTTTTTTCCACACTCTCCTCTTACACATCACACACTTCACACAGCGTTCTCGCGTATCGTATTCCACTCCCTGATAGTTCTCCCTCATCCCTTCACTGTAACCATTTTTTAAAATCTGACGAAACTGTTCCATTCTCAAAACTTAAATACAAAGGCGTGGTTGCGTAAAATCCTTCGAGCTGTAGTTGCGATGTAGGAATAAGTCTCCTTGGTTACTAGCCCGATTTATCTCCCAGTCAGCCATCGACTAAGCTGAAAAGGGGTTATGGATCTTTGTCATTAGATCACAAACGGGCTATAGTATTCATTCTATATTCTTTCCTTTCTTTAACACACCATACTCAAATCATACTGCTCATCCGCCCAGTTGTCTCATAAAGTAATTCCCTTCACACACTATTTCCTCATATTTCCTCACCCTGGCCACTCATACAGACCACACTCTTCCCTCGCACTACTCCTTCACAAAACTCTCCCAACCATCCCAAACTTCTCACTCATGCAGCATATTACCAGCACACACCACACTTTCTCGCACAGCTGACTTACACAGCTCTCTCCCTCACTTTACCTCCTCACAAGGCACTTCACACACACACACACACACACACACACACACACACACA
>JAGKTI010039904.1:0-10489 GCA_018397915.1 Birgus latro
TGAGATTGTGGTAAATGTAGAGGAGGAAAGAAAGGCTGAGATTGTGGCAGATGATAGGGTACAAGGAATAAAGGTGTTGGGAGAGCTGAGTGATCCTTTGATCACGATGGAGGAAGTGCAGGAGGCAGTAAAGGAGATGAAAACAGGGAAAGCTGCAGGAATGGATGGGTGTGCTGTGGAATGCCTGAAAGGTGGTGGGGTGGCTATTGTTGAGTGGTTAGTAAGATTGTTGAATGTGTTTTTTGAGAGGTATGGTGCCGGTTGACTGGGAAAGTGCTTGTGTGGTTCCGTTGCATAAAGGTAAGGGTGATAAGTGTGAATGTACTAGCTTTAACCTCTTCAATACCGAATTCCACATATGTATACTCCTGCATACATAAAAAAAAGTTCGGCTGAGAAACCGAATTCACTCATGTATACGGGCATATACATGAGATAGATAGGGACATGCAGGGGAGCTAAATACTCGGTTTGGACTGAAATAATAATGCCATTGTTGTGACTGAATGGCAACCAGCTATGACGTCATGCACCTCTGTCATGGCTCTGGCATGTGTCATAGATTTATGCCAGTGAGCTCAATTTGTTTGAGGGCATATTGTATAATATATATTTTGATTTTGTTATAGATGTGTACCTATATAATGATATAATATAGAACAAATGTGATTGTTGGTATCAGCTCATGGTTGCCTAGCAACGAGTCCGGCGTTGCTGTACCCGTGGGTGGGGGGGGAGGGAGGGAAACACGTGCTTACAGGACAGTTACCTCATTTCCTCGTGATAGGAGATACGCAGGATTGCCATGGCGTCGTCTGACAGTGAAAGTGATGTGGAAATGGAATGGGATAGTGAACTGGAGGGGTCAGATGACAATGAGACTCAGTCTGACTGAGACGAAGATTATTTATATGCCTGAAAATGACAGTTCAGTGAGCAGTGATGATGAGAGTGAGGAGGAAAGTCACGTTTCCGACACTAGTTCAGCAGTGTCACAGAGAGGGCAAGACAAAGCTGAGCAGAAAACATTGCCCTGCCTGCCCTCAGCAGCCTGGTTTGTGTTCCACCGAACACTTCCAGGTCTAGCATGCCCAGTGATTCACTCACCTGCTTCGGTGCACCTGCCTCGGAGTGCCAATATTTATTTGGCAATACAAAAACAAAAAAAAATACAGCCGTGGCTCAGTGGGTTAGAGCGCTCCGCTCTGGCCGTAGGGTTGGAGGATCGAGTCCGCCCAAGGGTCATTGGTAGACATCAGGAAGGGCATCCGGTCATAAAATGCTACACGCTCCAATTCCAAAAAGGCCGACGCATCCAAGCATGTTGCAGCCTTCAAGAAACGAAACGAAACGAATATAAACCGATAGGTAACAATGTAAGGATAAACAATACACTACCCTACAAACAAGCGGAGTGAATGGGAAATCTGGTTTGAGGGGGGAGTGGGGAGCGGCCGGGGGTCAGGGGGGGGTCGGTAATGAAGGGGTTAAGGGTATAAGTCTGTTGAATGTTGTAGGTAAGGTGTATGGTAGGGTGTTAAGAGAGGGTACAGAGGGAGTGATTGGTGATGAGCAGTGTGGCTTTAGGAGAGGGAAGGGATGCGTGGATTAGGTGTTTGCTGTGAGATGTGTATGAAAAGTATTTAGCAAAAGGTAAGGATGTGTTTTGAGTGTTCATAGATTTAGAGAAAGTGTATGATAGAACTGATAGGGAGGCTTTGTGGACAGTTTTAAGATTGTATGGACTTGATGGTACGTTGCTGAATGGAGTGAAAAGTTATGTAAATAGAGCATGTGTAAGAGTGGGAAATACTGTGAGTGATTGGTTTCCCGTGAGAGTGGGGCTGGGGCAGGGATGTGTGATGCCACCTTGGTTGTTTAATATTTATAAGGATGGTGTTGTTAGGGAGGTGAATGCAAGAGTGTTAGGTGGAAGTCTGAGTCTGGTGAATCTAATGGTAGAGAGTGGAATCTGAATCGGCTGCTGTTTGCAGATAATACTGCACTGGTGGCTGATTGAGAGGAGAGATTGAGACAATTGGTAGAGGAGTTTTGAAAGGTGTGTGAAAGGAAGAAGATGAGAGTAAATGAGAATAAGAGTAAAGTGATGAAGTGTATGAGGTTGGTAGATTGTAGGAGGATGAATATAGTTTTATTGGTGAGTTGCATGAGGAGGTAGAGTGTTTTATGTATTTAGGGTCACATGTTGCTGTGGATGGAAGAATAGATGCAGAAGTGAAGTTTAGAATGAATGAAGTAGGAAAGGTGCTTGGAGGAATGAAAAATGTGTTTGGATGTCACTCACTTAGAATGGATGTAAAGAGAAGGCTGTATGAGGGTGTTGTGGTACCAACTACATTATATGGGGCTGAAACATGGAATATGGGTGTAGCTGAGAGGAAAAGTTTGAATGTTTTGTAGATGATATCAGAAAGGCAAACTACGCTCACCGGCCTCTCACCGCGAGGTGCCCGGGCCCCCATCTGCACACCGCAGGACCCTTCCGGTGACGTCACCACTCGTGACGTAACAGGTGTGCGCGCGCACACACACTAACTGCAATATGCACTAACACTCTCGTCCTCTCTTCTTAATTTGACAAAAGATTCCAAGGACGAAGCTGGATGGTCTATTGGCATCTGATACACACTATGTATCCGATACATAGACTTTTGTGTGAATACTATCAACACCCAATACGCACTATTCATCCAATACATACACTTTTGTTTAATTACTATCAAGACCCAGTCTCTGGCCACATACAGATATGTGATGTCTCTTGAAGTACAGTAAGACCTCACTAGAACGGACTAATTGGGGCCCAAGCCAGTCTGAAAAATGTGAAATTCCAATAAAAGCGACATCCGGACTTACCCCTGCTAATCCGGACTTTTTCCGATATATCAGACATTAGTCCGGATTGCATCAGTGGTTTTCACCACCATTGCAGTATTTTACTGTGTTATACCTTCACTACATTAATCAAATGGCATAATAATACTGTACTGTGCACTGAAAAACATGTCTTTTAGTTGTCTTATTGTGGTGAACCTAGCTGAAGTGGTCATGCAGTCCGGACTGCTTTCTGGCTTTATTGGACTTTTTCTGATATATAAAAGTTTAGTCCGGTAGCTCCTCGAGTTCGATAAAAGCGAATTCTGGTCTATTGAAGTCCGTTATATCGAGGTTTTACTGTATTATAAACTTTCTAGCTTCGGCTGACTGCTGCACGCAGTCGCTCGGTCGAGGCACCTTTCTTGATGAGACAATCAGCCAGTTGTTGTGATGTATCCACCCAAGAAACTTCATCAGTCTCCCCTCGCTCCAACATGTCTTGTAATACAGCAGTGTCAATGCGCAATCTCCTTTCTTCTGCGCTCCTACAGGAGTAAAGGGCGTCCACCAGACTCTTGTTGTCGACGAAACTCTTTATTTTGATCTTTCCACATCCAGAAACCTCACGCAATATGTTGGCGAGATATACAGCAGTCTCAGCACATTCAAGCAGCGCCAGCACCTCAGCAGAAAAGGTGGATTTGACGACCCTCCTGATCCTTCTTGTCTGCCAGAATATAGGACATCTTGCCTCACTAGCATCTCGTAGGAAGATCACAAAACTTCCCTGAGACCCATTGCCTACAAGGTTGGCAAATGAGGCATCCGAAAAGCACTCTATATGACAGTCCTCAGTCGGCCCCATTCTTGGAATGTATAGCTTCATGTTGTCAGTCTTCACCCTTGAGATCACCTTATTGAGTCTAAGCAAATCCGCTACGGTAGCTCGGTTGCTAGTCACACTCAACTCACACACATCAAAGGCAGTATCTGGCCGAGTGTGTGTGGCAGTCCAGTTGAGTTGCCCAATTAATGCCCGGTACTCCGTTTTCTCAGACTCGGACAGCTCTCCTGATTTTATTGCTGCACGATGTCTACTCAGCATGACTGGTTTCAAAGATGAAGCATACTGGAATTGGTCGAGCGTTATGCTGCCATCGATGTTGGAGATGACATTGAGACCAACATACTTGAAGGCTTTTGATTCTGAACTGCCGATGAGGAATATTTGACTCAGTCGGTTTATCACTTGCTGTTCGAACTCATGTGTACCAGCCCAAAGGAAGTCATCGACATAGATTCATACAATGCCTTCGACTTTGCCACTATTGCTCCAAGAGAACAGCGCTGAATCCAGTGATGATACTTTAGCTCTGAGACTCAACAGTTGATCTTTTACTCGCAGATACCAATGCCTAGCACATCACAAAGGCTGTAAAGAGTTTTCTTTAGTCTCCATAACTTACCATTTGCATATTCAGGCGGAGGACGTGAATGAACAACTCTCTCAACGTCGTTACCTTGCAAGTAGGCAGCTTTCATGTCCATAGTGTGGCAGTCCCACTGGTTGGTGGAGGCCAAAGAAAGTGCCAAATGCACTGCTTCTTTTGAACAAGTAGGCGAATCTTTTTGGAGATCCTGTGTCTTCCTCAAATCCTCTGACGACTAAGCGGGCTTTAACAATAGGCTTTCCATTTTTCAGTTCTTCCGTCACAACCCATCAAACTGTTATGGCACCTTGCCCAACATCATCTACTTCCTCATACACATCATTATTCTGTCAGTTTGTAATTTCATTTTCCTTAGCGCATAATACAGCCTCAGAGTTGAAAAGAACAAGCATTTCTGCATCATCATCAACCACTTCCCATTCGCTAAAATTCTTCTGCAAATTTACCCAATCAGTGCTGCCATCAGAGTCCCTCTTCAAATTGTAGTAGTGTTTGTACTTTCCAGTGGCTTTACCTGCCCGACTTATAATCCTTCCAGACACCTACTCTCCACTTTCTGAATGTATTCCCTTTATACATTGACCATGAGAAACTTTGGGAGGCTGATTAATCGGAACAGAAACTGTGGGAGGCTCATCAATTGGAACCACACCATCTTCCGACTTGTCATCTGGTGGATAGTCATTCAGCACTTGCGAAGAATCATCATTAGGCTTCTCCTGGACAACATTGTTCTTCTCATCACTGCTGACACCACCTTCAACTGTAGTATCTTGCTCTGGCGCATGCGCTAGACGACACACGTGCACTCGCATGTAGACACCACCGTGTCTCACCAGAATTTGTTTCCCATCTTTGCCTATTACAATTCCGGGACCGTGCCACTCATGAGTGTCATTTCTTTTGTAGAAGACTTCATCTCCATTTCGGATGTCGTTTAAGTCACTCGAACGTACGTTGTGCTGCAGAGCCCTAGCCAAACGTTCATCTGATTCAGTCTTTATAAACTCTTGTCTTGCTAAATGAAGAGCGTTCAAGTTGTTTTTCACAATTTTCGATGGTGAATGTTCCAAGGCTGGAGGATCATTTGCATACACATTAGGCAGGCCAGGGTTTTGACCAAAGGAGAAAAACCTGTGTAGTTGGTGAGAGCATTTCTTGCCGATACTGCCCATGCCAAGGCCACATCCAATTCACACTGGCTATCAGCCATTATCTTCTAACAATGTCACCAATGACTGCATTTTGACACTCACAGACTCCGTTGCTCCATGGACTCTCTGTAGATGTTGTCATGATCTTGATATTGAAGGCCTCTCCCAATGCTCTCATTTACACATTGTTGAATTCACAACCATTGTCTGTAAGAATTTTTCCAGGTGCGCCAAACACAACAATCCAGCTCCAAAATATTCCTTTGATAATGGTGGGCGCACACTTATCCGTGATTACTATCGCATTACAATACCTGGTCGCCAAATCAACATAATGCTTTCCCCAAGCTTTCAAATCCATGGCTATGGCTTCGTTAAACTTAAGACGCCATGGGCAAACTGACTACGGGTCGGGGCTTGGCTTTCTTAAATCTGCAACAGACTGTACAAGCATCAGATACAGCCTTGATAGCCGGCTCCAGTTCTGAACTTTAAATCCCCGGATCTGTGATCAGTTTAATTAATTTCACCGATGTTGGGTGTCCAAATTGCCTATGAAGCTTCAAAGCCATTTTTTCTACATCACCCCCAAGAGATGCCAGCGTGATTGTTTCACAAAATTCACAACCTAGTCATAAAGAAATTGGAAGCAAGTAATAGCCTGAAGATGAGGACCACAAATTATGACCTGGTCACTTCCAAAGTTAATCAACATTTTTGCTTTTTTCATGGAACGTTTACTCAACAGCAAGGGAATATTGCAGTTCACAACATCAGTCACGATGGTTGCATGCATATTTCCAATGTAGTAGGGCTGAGTAACACGTTTGAAGGAAGAAACTGTGACACCATCAGCAAAAGTAAACGTTGAGGATGACGCTTCTTCTCTTATAGCTTCACGTTCGTAATCAGTGAGCTCACTTAGATAGCAATTGATCCATTCAACTCCACATACAGTTGTAGAACACCCTGTGTCTAGAACAGCACATCCCTTAGATTCTTCTACTAGAGTCTGTAATTTACCTCTTACTATGGGAATCATCCGCATAGCCCATAAATAACGACAGATGCACTGTTTCGGAATTTTCTTCTCGACTGCCGTCATTTTTGTATACATCTGGACAGTCACGTGCCCAATGAAATCTAGAATCACATACGAAACACCTCGATACCTTTCCGTCATACCTAAGTGGGTTCTGCCTCCTGCCAGTGGATGAGCGTTGGGGAATTCTAGCAGATACGGTTGAATATCGGCCACCACCACGACCTCGATCACATATTGCACCACCCCGCAACATTCTCCGTCCTCGTCGAGTACCTCTAACATAAAACGTTTCCTCACCCCCAACTTCGTCACTCCAAAATACTGGTTCGCCCTTCACCTCCCTGGCTGACACCGATGCATCGTTCTGCCTGCCAATTTCACCAGCAAAAATACGATTCAGGGCAGATTTCATGTTTTCGCTTGTCACCTCAGTTATCGCGGACATCACTAGTTGTTGCTCACTGTCTGAAAGTTTGCATGCAGCTAAGAGCATAAAAGCCATCACAGAATTTGGCAGTGCCATGTCCTGCTTCGTAAATTTGAAATAAACATGCTCAAATTCTGCCACGAACTTACGAATGTTCATATCACCGGCTCTTATGAAGTTGTACAATTCATGAAAAGCTACAAACTGCCGATATCCTTTGTCCACGAGAAATAAACTGTCTAGTTTTTTCAGCAAGGTCTGAACACCGTTCTCTTGTTTCAAATCATCCGCATCAATTTCCGAAGATGCCACCCTCGCTCTTCCAGACAATGACAGATGAATAGCTAAGACTTCCTTCTTTCTTGGTAAGTCTGTCAGTTCGCACCAGATGTCGATGTCCTTCTTCCAACTCTCATAAGGAGAATCATTTTCAAGTTTTGGAGGCCACTTAGTCGAACAAGATGCCATTATTTTCGAACCATGCTCTGCTACCAGTATCAGAAAGGCAAACTACACTCACCGGCCTCTCACCGCGAACTGCCTGGGCCCCTGGCTGCACACCGCAGGACCCTTCCAGTGACATCACCACTCGTGATGTAACAGGTGTGTGTGGCGCACACACAGTAACAGCAATATGCACTAACAGATGAGGTGTCTGAGGAGTATGTGTGGAGTGACGCATATGGATCGAGTGAGAAATGATGAAGTGTGAAGGAGAACTGAAGTTGTGTGGGAGGTGGCTGATCGAGTTCAGCAGAAGGTTTTGTGATGGTTTGGGCATATGGAGAGAGTGGATGATGGGCGATTGGTGAAAAAAATAACTTGATCGGATGTGAGAGGTGTAAGTTTTTTTTTTTTTTTTTAATCCAATGAAGAAGGAACCAAAGGCTATGGGCCTGCAAACCGTTCCTTCCAAGAATAAACAAAAACAACACAAAAGAGAGCCAAATTCAAGATCCGTTCATTTCAAGATGCCTTGACACGCTGCATTTGAAAGACTGGAGATTATAGGAAGTAGGAAATACAGACAGAGGAAGACAGTTCCAGAGTTGACCAGTTGCATAAATGAAGGACTGGGAGTAACGGTTAACTCTTGCATTAGAGAGTTGGACAGAAAAGGGATGAGAAGTTGTTGCTAGACAGGTACTACGTGCCCGTTGTAGAGGTGGAGGGATGCAAGCAGACAGTTCAGAGAAACAGTGGCCATTGAAGTAGCAATAGAAAAGAGATAAAGATGCACCAATGCGGTGAAGAGACAGAGGTTGAAGGGAGCTAGTAAGAGGAGGAGAGTTAATGAGACGAAAAGCCTTTGACTCCACCGTATTGAGAAGGGCTGTATGTGGGGATCCTCCCCACACATGAGAGTTGTACTCCAAACGGGCAAATTAAACCCGTGTATAAAGTCAACATCTGTGTAGGGGTAAAGAAGATACGGAGTCGGCTTAGCACACCTAATCTCTTGGAAGCAGATTTCATAAGAGATGTAATATGTTCTTTCCAAGATAAATTGCGAGTGAATGAAACCCCAAGCATGTTCAAGGATGACATAGGAATGAGTTGGACATTATTAAACATTAGCGGGTACTCCTGGGGAAGATTTTGTTTGGTTGATAGGTGCAAGAACTGAGTCTTTGATGCATTAAAAACAACAAGATTATTTTTACCCCAGTCAGAGATATGAACCAAGTCAGACATTAGGTGTGCCACAGCCTCATCCCTTGTTTGTTGAAGTAACTGCTGAGATGGGCGTTGTGGGAACCAAATGGAAAGGTGAAAGGTGGAATCATCAGCGTATGAGTGGATAGGGTTAGTTGTACAGCTTAGAAGGTCATTGATGGATAAAAGGAAGAGAGTTGGTGATAGTACAGAGCCCTGAGGAACACCACTGTTGATAGATCTAGGAGAAGAACGGTGGCCGTCTACAACAGCGGCTATAGAACAACCAGAAAGGAAGCTAGAGGTGAAGGCACAGATAGAAGGATAGAAATAGTAAGAGGGCAGTTTAGAAATGAAAGATTTATGCCAGACTCGATCGAAAGCCTTTGAGATGTCAGGCACAATGGCAAAGCTTTCGCCAAAGTCCCGAAAGGAGGATGACCAGGAGTCTGAAAGGTAGGTGAGAAGACCACCACTGTTGATATATCTGGGAGAAGAACGGAGGCCGTCTACAACAGCGGCTATAGAACGACCAGAAGGGAAGCTAGAGATGAAGGCACAGATAGAAGGATAGAAACCGTAAGAGGGCAGTTTAGAAATTAAAGATTTATGCCAGACTCGATCAAAAGCCTTTGAGATGTCAAGCGCAATGGGAAAGCTTTCGACAAAGTCCCGAAAGGAGGATGACAAGGAGTCTGAAAGGTAGGTGAGAAGATCGCCAGTGGAGTGTCCCTGACGGAACCCATACTGACGATCAGAAAGAAGGCTGTGATAGGAAAGACGCTTTAAAAAAATTTCTGCTAAGAATAGACTCAAACACTTTCGAGACACAGGATGTTAAAGCAATTCAATGATAGTTAGAGGGTTGGAAAAGGTCACCCTTCTTTGGGACTGGCTGAATGAGAGCAAACTTCCAGCAAGAAGGAAAGGTACAAGATGAGAGACAAAGGCGAAAGAGTTTACCTAGGCAGGGTGTTAGCACAGAAGCACAGTTCTTGAGGACAACAGGTGGGACCCCATCAGGACCATATGCCTTGTTAGTACTGAGGCCAGTGATGGCTGAAAATACATCAGCTGAAGAAATTTTAATATCAACCATGAGGAAGTCAGAGTGGGGAAGTGATGGAGGAACAGCACCAGAATCGTGTAAGGTGGAATTGGAGGAGAAAGTCTGAGCAAAGAGATTGGCTTTATCAGAAGAAGAAATAGCTACAGAGCCATCAGAGTAGAAGAGGAGGGAAGGAGTTGTTAGAAGGGTTTTTGGCAAGGTGCCGAAGGAGAGTGAAGAATTTGAGTTGGAGAGTTGGGAACATTAGTGGGGATGAAATTATTTTTAGCAGAACGAAGAACAAACTTAGCACGATTCCGGGCAGAAACATAAGAAAGATGTGACTCGGGGGTGGGTTGGCTCCGGTACCTTTTGTAGGCCTTCTCCTTGTTGCGGACAGCATTAGAACAAGTGTGATTAAACCAAGGCTTTTTTGCATTAGACAAAGGATATAAGAAAGGAATGTATGCTTCCATGCCCGAGAGAATAACCTCCGTAATGCGTAAGGCACACGCAGATGGCTCCTGGCCATGGAAGCAATAATCATTCCATGGAAAATCAAAGAAGTACTGCCTGAGATGAGAGAGTGTTTCTGATTGGAGATATGAATGGAAAAGTTGGGAATGAGAAGGTGGATGGAGTGGTTGGTGAGTGGGGTGTGCCTGCAGAGATGGATGAGAATGGCAGTGCTTTAGTGGACATTTATGCTGGGAGGGGATTGGTGGTAGTTAATACCCTCTTCAGGCACAAAATGATCCATAGGTATACATGGCGAGTGGTGAGAAGAGAGGACGGGGGAATGAATGAACGGAAGGCAATGATCGACTATGTGTGTGTGGATGAAAGGATGAGAAGCTGTATAATGGATGA
>JAGKTI010039905.1:0-10489 GCA_018397915.1 Birgus latro
TGAGATTGTGGTAAATGTAGAGGAGGAAAGAAAGGCTGAGATTGTGGCAGATGATAGGGTACAAGGAATAAAGGTGTTGGGAGAGCTGAGTGATCCTTTGATCACGATGGAGGAAGTGCAGGAGGCAGTAAAGGAGATGAAAACAGGGAAAGCTGCAGGAATGGATGGGTGTGCTGTGGAATGCCTGAAAGGTGGTGGGGTGGCTATTGTTGAGTGGTTAGTAAGATTGTTGAATGTGTTTTTTGAGAGGTATGGTGCCGGTTGACTGGGAAAGTGCTTGTGTGGTTCCGTTGCATAAAGGTAAGGGTGATAAGTGTGAATGTACTAGCTTTAACCTCTTCAATACCGAATTCCACATATGTATACTCCTGCATACATAAAAAAAAGTTCGGCTGAGAAACCGAATTCACTCATGTATACGGGCATATACATGAGATAGATAGGGACATGCAGGGGAGCTAAATACTCGGTTTGGACTGAAATAATAATGCCATTGTTGTGACTGAATGGCAACCAGCTATGACGTCATGCACCTCTGTCATGGCTCTGGCATGTGTCATAGATTTATGCCAGTGAGCTCAATTTGTTTGAGGGCATATTGTATAATATATATTTTGATTTTGTTATAGATGTGTACCTATATAATGATATAATATAGAACAAATGTGATTGTTGGTATCAGCTCATGGTTGCCTAGCAACGAGTCCGGCGTTGCTGTACCCGTGGGTGGGGGGGGAGGGAGGGAAACACGTGCTTACAGGACAGTTACCTCATTTCCTCGTGATAGGAGATACGCAGGATTGCCATGGCGTCGTCTGACAGTGAAAGTGATGTGGAAATGGAATGGGATAGTGAACTGGAGGGGTCAGATGACAATGAGACTCAGTCTGACTGAGACGAAGATTATTTATATGCCTGAAAATGACAGTTCAGTGAGCAGTGATGATGAGAGTGAGGAGGAAAGTCACGTTTCCGACACTAGTTCAGCAGTGTCACAGAGAGGGCAAGACAAAGCTGAGCAGAAAACATTGCCCTGCCTGCCCTCAGCAGCCTGGTTTGTGTTCCACCGAACACTTCCAGGTCTAGCATGCCCAGTGATTCACTCACCTGCTTCGGTGCACCTGCCTCGGAGTGCCAATATTTATTTGGCAATACAAAAACAAAAAAAAATACAGCCGTGGCTCAGTGGGTTAGAGCGCTCCGCTCTGGCCGTAGGGTTGGAGGATCGAGTCCGCCCAAGGGTCATTGGTAGACATCAGGAAGGGCATCCGGTCATAAAATGCTACACGCTCCAATTCCAAAAAGGCCGACGCATCCAAGCATGTTGCAGCCTTCAAGAAACGAAACGAAACGAATATAAACCGATAGGTAACAATGTAAGGATAAACAATACACTACCCTACAAACAAGCGGAGTGAATGGGAAATCTGGTTTGAGGGGGGAGTGGGGAGCGGCCGGGGGTCAGGGGGGGGTCGGTAATGAAGGGGTTAAGGGTATAAGTCTGTTGAATGTTGTAGGTAAGGTGTATGGTAGGGTGTTAAGAGAGGGTACAGAGGGAGTGATTGGTGATGAGCAGTGTGGCTTTAGGAGAGGGAAGGGATGCGTGGATTAGGTGTTTGCTGTGAGACGTGTATGAAAAGTATTTAGCAAAAGGTAAGGATGTGTTTTGAGTGTTCATAGATTTAGAGAAAGTGTATGATAGAACTGATAGGGAGGCTTTGTGGACAGTTTTAAGATTGTATGGACTTGATGGTACGTTGCTGAATGGAGTGAAAAGTTATGTAAATAGAGCGTGTGTAAGAGTGGGAAATACTGTGAGTGATTGGTTTCCCGTGAGAGTGGGGCTGGGGCAGGGATGTGTGATGCCACCTTGGTTGTTTAATATTTATAAGGATGGTGTTGTTAGGGAGGTGAATGCAAGAGTGTTAGGTGGAAGTCTGAGTCTGGTGAATCTAATGGTAGAGAGTGGAATCTGAATCAGCTGCTGTTTGCAGATAATACTGCACTGGTGGCTGATTGAGAGGAGAGATTGAGACAATTGGTAGAGGAGTTTTGAAAGGTGTGTGAAAGGAAGAAGTTGAGAGTAAATGAGAATAAGAGTAAAGTGATGAAGTGTATGAGGTTGGTAGATTGTAGGAGGATGAATATAGTTTTATTGGTGAGTTGCATGAGGAGGTAGAGTGTTTTATGTATTTAGGGTCACATGTTGCTGTGGATGGAAGAATAGATGCAGAAGTGAAGTTTAGAATGAATGAAGTAGGAAAGGTGCTTGGAGGAATGAAAAATGTGTTTGGATGTCACTCACTTAGAATGGATGTAAAGAGAAGGCTGTATGAGGGTGTTGTGGTACCAACTACATTATATAGGGCTGAAACATGGAATATGGGTGTAGCTGAGAGGAAAAGTTTGAATGTTTTGTAGATGATATCAGAAAGGCAAACTACGCTCACCGGCCTCTCACCGCGAGGTGCCCGGGCCCCCATCTGCACACCGCAGGACCCTTCCGGTGACGTCACCACTCGTGACGTAACAGGTGTGCGCGCGCACACACACTAACTGCAATATGCACTAACACTCTCGTCCTCTCTTCTTAATTTGACAAAAGATTCCAAGGACGAAGCTGGATGGTCTATTGGCATCTGATACACACTATGTATCCGATACATAGACTTTTGTGTGAATACCATCAACACCCAATACGCACTATTCATCCAATACATACACTTTTGTTTAATTACTATCAAGACCCAGTCTCTGGCCACATACAGATATGTGATGTCTCTTGAAGTACAGTAAGACCTCACTAGAACGGACTAATTGGGGCCCAAGCCAGTCTGAAAAATGCGAAATTCCAATAAAAGCGACATCCGGACTTACCCCTGCTAATCCGGACTTTTTCCGATATATCAGACATTAGTCCGGATTGCATCAGTGGTTTTCACCACCATTGCAGTATTTTACTGTGTTATACCTTCACTACATTAATCAAATGGCATAATAATACTGTACTGTGCACTGAAAAACATGTCTTTTAGTTGTCTTATTGTGGTGAACCTAGCTGAAGTGGTCATGCAGTCCAGACTGCTTTCTGGCTTTATTGGACTTTTTCTGATATATAAAAGTTTAGTCCGGTAGCTCCTCGAGTTCGATAAAAGCGAATTCTGGTCTATTGAAGTCCGTTATATCGAGGTTTTACTGTATTATAAACTTTCTAGCTTCGGCTGACTGCTGCACGCAGTCGCTCGGTCGAGGCACCTTTCTTGATGAGACAATCAGCCAGTTGTTGTGATGTATCCACCCAAGAAACTTCATCAGTCTCCCCTCGCTCCAACATGTCTTGTAATACAGCAGTGTCAATGCGCAATCTCCTGTCTTCTGCGCTCCTACAGGAGTAAAGGGCGTCCACCAGACTCTTGTTGTCGACGAAACTCTTTATTTTGATCTTTCCACATCCAGAAACCTCACGCAATATGTTGGCGAGATATACAGCAGTCTCAGCACATTCAAGCAGCGCCAGCACCTCAGCAGAAAAGGTGGATTTGACGACCCTCCTGATCCTTCTTGTCTGCCAGAATATAGGACATCTTGCCTCACTAGCATCTCGTAGGAAGATCACAAAACTTCCCTGAGACCCATTGCCTACAAGGTTGGCAAATGAGGCATCCGAAAAGCACTCTATATGACAGTCCTCAGTCGGCCCCATTCTTGGAATGTATAGCTTCATGTTGTCAGTCTTCACCCTTGAGATCACCTTATTGAGTCTAAGCAAATCCGCTACGGTAGCTCGGTTTCTAGTCACACTCAACTCACACACATCAAAGGCAGTATCTGGCCGAGTGTGTGTGGCAGTCCAGTTGAGTTGCCCAATTAATGCCCGGTACTCCGTTTTCTCAGACTCGGACAGCTCTCCTGATTTTATTGCTGCACGATGTCTACTCAGCATGACTGGTTTCAAAGATGAAGCATACTGGAATTGGTCGAGCGTTATGCTGCCATCGATGTTGGAGATGACATTGAGACCAACATACTTGAAGGCTTTTGATTCTGAACTGCCGATGAGGAATATTTGACTCAGTCGGTTTATCACTTGCTGTTCGAACTCATGTGTACCAGCCCAAAGGAAGTCATCGACATAGATTCATACAATGCCTTCGACTTTGCCACTATTGCTCCAAGAGAACAGCGCTGAATCCAGTGATGATACTTTAGCTCCGAGACTCAACAGTTGATCTTTTACTCGCAGATACCAATGCCTAGCACATCACAAAGGCTGTAAAGAGTTTTCTTTAGTCTCCATAACTTACCATTTGCATATTCAGGCGGAGGACGTGAATGAACAACTCTCTCAACGTCGTTACCTTGCAAGTAGGCAGCTTTCATGTCCATAGTGTGGCAGTCCCACTGGTTGGTGGAGGCCAAAGAAAGTGCCAAATGCACTGCTTCTTTTGAACAAGTAGGCGAATCTTTTTGGAGATCCTGTGTCTTCCTCAAATCCTCTGACGACTAAGCGGGCTTTAACAATAGGCTTTCCATTTTTCAGTTCTTCCGTCACAACCCATCAAACTGTTATGGCACCTTGCCCAACATCATCTACTTCCTCATACACATCATTATTCTGTCAGTTTGTAATTTCATTTTCCTTAGCGCATAATACAGCCTCAGAGTTGAAAAGAACAAGCATTTCTGCATCATCATCAACCACTTCCCATTCGCTAAAATTCTTCTGCAAATTTACCCAATCAGTGCTGCCATCAGAGTCCCTCTTCAAATTGTAGTAGTGTTTGTACTTTCCAGTGGCTTTACCTGCCCGACTTATAATCCTTCCAGACACCTACTCTCCACTTTCTGAATGTATTCCCTTTATACATTGACCATGAGAAACTTTGGGAGGCTGATTAATCGGAACAGAAACTGTGGGAGGCTCATCAATTGGAACCACACCATCTTCCGACTTGTCATCTGGTGGATAGTCATTCAGCACTTGCGAAGAATCATCATTAGGCTTCTCCTGGACAACATTGTTCTTCTCATCACTGCTGACACCACCTTCAACTGTAGTATCTTGCTCTGGCGCACGCGCTAGACGACACATGTGCACTCGCATGTAGACACCACCGTGTCTCACCAGAATTTGTTTCCCATCTTTGCCTATTACAATTCCGGGACCGTGCCACTCATGACTGTCATTTCTTTTGTAGAAGACTTCATCTCCATTTCGGATGTCGTTTAAGTCACTCGAACGTACGTTGTGCTGCAGAGCCCTAGCCAAACGTTCATCTGATTCAGTCTTTATAAACTCTTGTCTTGCTAAATGAAGAGCGTTCAAGTTGTTTTTCACAATTTTCGATGGTGAATGTTCCAAGGCTGGAGGATCATTTGCATACACATTAGGCAGGCCAGGGTTTTGACCAAAGGAGAAAAACCTGTGTAGTTGGTGAGAGCATTTCTTGCCGATACTGCCCATGCCAAGGCCACATCCAATTCACACTGGCTATCAGCCATTATCTTCTAACAATGTCACCAATGACTGCATTTTGACACTCACAGACTCTGTTGCTCCATGGACTCTCTGTAGATGTTGTCATGATCTTGATATTGAAGGCCTCTCCCAATGCTCTCATTTACACATTGTTGAATTCACAACCATTGTCTGTAAGAATTTTTCCAGGTGCGCCAAACACAACAATCCAGCTCCAAAATATTCCTTTGATAATGGTGGGCGCACACTTATCCGTGATTACTATCGCATTACAATACCTGGTCGCCAAATCAACATAATGCTTTCCCCAAGCTTTCAAATCCATGGCTATGGCTTCGTTAAACTTAAGACGCCATGGGCAAACTGACTACGGGTCGGGGCTTGGCTTTCTTAAATCTGCAACAGACTGTACAAGCATCAGATACAGCCTTGATAGCCGGCTCCAGTTCTGAACTTTAAATCCCCGGATCTGTGATCAGTTTAATTAATTTCACCGATGTTGGGTGTCCAAATTGCCTATGAAGCTTCAAAGCCATTTTTTCTACATCACCCCCAAGAGATGCCAGCGTGATTGTTTCACAAAATTCACAACCTAGTCATAAAGAAATTGGAAGCAAGTAATAGCCTGAAGATGAGGACCACAAATTATGACCTGGTCACTTCCAAAGTTAATCAACATTTTTGCTTTTTTCATGGAACGTTTACTCAACAGCAAGGGAATATTGCAGTTCACAACATCAGTCACGATGGTTGCATGCATATTTCCAATGTAGTAGGGCTGAGTAACACGTTTGAAGGAAGAAACTGTGACACCATCAGCAAAAGTAAACGTTGAGGATGACGCTTCTTCTCTTATAGCTTCACGTTCGTAATCAGTGAGCTCACTTAGATAGCAATTGATCCATTCAACTCCACATACAGTTGTAGAACACCCTGTGTCTAGAACAGCACATCCCTTAGATTCTTCTACTAGAGTCTGTAATTTACCTCTTACTATGGGAATCATCCGCATAGCCCATAAATAACGACAGATGCACTGTTTCGGAATTTTCTTCTCGACTGCCGTCATTTTTGTATACATCTGGACAGTCACGTGCCCAATGAAATCTAGAATCACATACGAAACACCTCGATACCTTTCCGTCATACCTAAGTGGGTTCTGCCTCCTGCCAGTGGATGAGCGTTGGGGAATTCTAGCAGATACGGTTGAATATCGGCCACCACCACGACCTCGATCACATATTGCACCACCCCGCAACATTCTCCGTCCTCGTCGAGTACCTCTAACATAAAACGTTTCCTCACCCCCAACTTCGTCACTCCAAAATACTGGTTCGCCCTTCACCTCCCTGGCTGACACCGATGCATCGTTCTGCCTGCCAATTTCACCAGCAAAAATACGATTCAGGGCAGATTTCATGTTTTCGCTTGTCACCTCAGTTATCGCGGACATCACTAGTTGTTGCTCACTGTCTGAAAGTTTGCATGCAGCTAAGAGCATAAAAGCCATCACAGAATTTGGCAGTGCCATGTCCTGCTTCGTAAATTTGAAATAAACATGCTCAAATTCTGCCACGAACTTACGAATGTTCATATCACCGGCTCTTATGAAGTTGTACAATTCATGAAAAGCTACAAACTGCCGATATCCTTTGTCCACGAGAAATAAACTGTCTAGTTTTTTCAGCAAGGTCTGAACACCGTTCTCTTGTTTCAAATCATCCGCATCAATTTCCGAAGATGCCACCCTCGCTCTTCCAGACAATGACAGATGAATAGCTAAGACTTCCTTCTTTCTTGGTAAGTCTGTCAGTTCGCACCAGATGTCGATGTCCTTCTTCCAACTCTCATAAGGAGAATCATTTTCAAGTTTTGGAGGCCACTTAGTCGAACAAGATGCCATTATTTTCGAACCATGCTCTGCTACCAGTATCAGAAAGGCAAACTACACTCACCGGCCTCTCACCGCGAACTGCCTGGGCCCCTGGCTGCACACCGCAGGACCCTTCCAGTGACATCACCACTCGTGGTGTAACAGGTGTGTGTGGCGCACACACAGTAACAGCAATATGCACTAACAGATGAGGTGTCTGAGGAGTATGTGTGGAGTGACGCATATGGATCGAGTGAGAAATGATGAAGTGTGAAGGAGAACTGAAGTTGTGTGGGAGGTGGCTGATCGAGTTCAGCAGAAGGTTTTGTGATGGTTTGGGCATATGGAGAGAGTGGATGATGGGCGATTGGTGAAAAAAATAACTTGATCGGATGTGAGAGGTGTAAGTTTTTTTTTTTTTTTTTAATCCAATGAAGAAGGAACCAAAGGCTATGGGCCTGCAAACCGTTCCTTCCAAGAATAAACAAAAACAACACAAAAGAGAGCCAAATTCAAGATCCGTTCATTTCAAGATGCCTTGACACGCTGCATTTGAAAGACTGGAGATTATAGGAAGTAGGAAATACAGACAGAGGAAGACAGTTCCAGAGTTGACCAGTTGCATAAATGAAGGACTGGGAGTAACGGTTAACTCTTGCATTAGAGAGTTGGACAGAAAAGGGATGAGAAGTTGTTGCTAGACAGGTACTACGTGCCCGTTGTAGAGGTGGAGGGATGCAAGCAGACAGTTCAGAGAAACAGTGGCCATTGAAGTAGCAATAGAAAAGAGATAAAGATGCACCAATGCGGTGAAGAGACAGAGGTTGAAGGGAGCTAGTAAGAGGAGGAGAGTTAATGAGACGAAAAGCCTTTGACTCCACCGTATTGAGAAGGGCTGTATGTGGGGATCCTCCCCACACATGAGAGTTGTACTCCAAACGGGCAAATTAAACCCGTGTATAAAGTCAACATCTGTGTAGGGGTAAAGAAGATACGGAGTCGGCTTAGCACACCTAATCTCTTGGAAGCAGATTTCATAAGAGATGTAATATGTTCTTTCCAAGATAAATTGCGAGTGAATGAAACCCCAAGCATGTTCAAGGATGACATAGGAATGAGTTGGACATTATTAAACATCAGCGGGTACTCCTGGGGAAGATTTTGTTTGGTTGATAGGTGCAAGAACTGAGTCTTTGATGCATTAAAAACAACAAGATTATTTTTACCCCAGTCAGAGATATGAACCAAGTCAGACATTAGGTGTGCCACAGCCTCATCCCTTGTTTGTTGAAGTAACTGCTGAGATGGGTGTTGTGGGAACCAAATGGAAAGGTGAAAGGTGGAATCATCAGCGTATGAGTGGATAGGGTTAGTTGTACAGCTTAGAAGGTCATTGATGGATAAAAGGAAGAGAGTTGGTGATAGTACAGAGCCCTGAGGAACACCACTGTTGATAGATCTAGGAGAAGAACGGTGGCCGTCTACAACAGCGGCTATAGAACAACCAGAAAGGAAGCTAGAGGTGAAGGCACAGATAGAAGGATAGAAATAGTAAGAGGGCAGTTTAGAAATGAAAGATTTATGCCAGACTCGATCGAAAGCCTTTGAGATGTCAGGCACAATGGCAAAGCTTTCGCCAAAGTCCCGAAAGGAGGATGACCAGGAGTCTGAAAGGTAGGTGAGAAGACCACCACTGTTGATATATCTGGGAGAAGAACGGAGGCCGTCTACAACAGCGGCTATAGAACGACCAGAAGGGAAGCTAGAGATGAAGGCACAGATAGAAGGATAGAAACCGTAAGAGGGCAGTTTAGAAATTAAAGATTTATGCCAGACTCGATCAAAAGCCTTTGAGATGTCAAGCGCAATGGGAAAGCTTTCGACAAAGTCCCGAAAGGAGGATGACAAGGAGTCTGAAAGGTAGGTGAGAAGATCGCCAGTGGAGTGTCCCTGACGGAACCCATACTGACGATCAGAAAGAAGGCTGTGATAGGAAAGACGCTTTAAAAAAATTTCTGCTAAGAATAGACTCAAACACTTTCGAGACACAGGATGTTAAAGCAATTCAATGATAGTTAGAGGGTTGGAAAAGGTCACCCTTCTTTGGGACTGGCTGAATGAGAGCAAACTTCCAGCAAGAAGGAAAGGTACAAGATGAGAGACAAAGGCGAAAGAGTTTACCTAGGCAGGGTGTTAGCACAGAAGCACAGTTCTTGAGGACAACAGGTGGGACCCCATCAGGACCATATGCCTTGTTAGTACTGAGGCCAGTGATGGCTGAAAATACATCAGCTGAAGAAATTTTAATATCAACCATGAGGAAGTCAGAGTGGGGAAGTGATGGAGGAACAGCACCAGAATCGTGTAAGGTGGAATTGGAGGAGAAAGTCTGAGCAAAGAGATTGGCTTTATCAGAAGAAGAAATAGCTACAGAGCCATCAGAGTAGAAGAGGAGGGAAGGAGTTGTTAGAAGGGTTTTTGGCAAGGTGCCGAAGGAGAGTGAAGAATTTGAGTTGGAGAGTTGGGAACATTAGTGGGGATGAAATTATTTTTAGCAGAACGAAGAACAAACTTAGCACGATTCCGGGCAGAAACATAAGAAAGATGTGACTCAGGGGTGGGTTGGCTCCGGTACCTTTTGTAGGCCTTCTCCTTGTTGCGGACAGCATTAGAACAAGTGTGATTAAACCAAGGCTTTTTTGCATTAGACAAAGGATATAAGAAAGGAATGTATGCTTCCATGCCCGAGAGAATAACCTCCGTAATGCGTAAGGCACACGCAGATGGCTCCTGGCCATGGAAGCAATAATCATTCCATGGAAAATCAAAGAAGTACTGCCTGAGATGAGAGAGTGTTTCTGATTGGAGATATGAATGGAAAAGTGGGGAATGAGAAGGTGGATGGAGTGGTTGGTGAGTGGGGTGTGCCTGCAGAGATGGATGAGAATGGCAGTGCTTTAGTGGACATTTATGCTGGGAGGGGATTGGTGGTAGTTAATACCCTCTTCAGGCACAAAATGATCCATAGGTATACATGGCGAGTGGTGAGAAGAGAGGACGGGGGAATGAATGAACGGAAGGCAATGATTGACTATGTGTGTGTGGATGAAAGGATGAGAAGCTGTATAATGGATGA
>JAGKTI010039906.1:0-10489 GCA_018397915.1 Birgus latro
AGGATACCTATAGATAGATAGACAGATGGTGGTGATGGTAGTTTGGGAGTAGGTACTTCCCCATGCGTGCGTGATGGGTCAAGGGGGAAAAAAATCATGTACAAAATATGGTGGCGACGGCAGGTGTTTACCCCCAACACCCAAGTCGTCATGACTCCTCGTCCACCTGACCACACTAAATAATTCCACACCCACTGACTAACGAGGCCACCTGACATACTTGTATTCTTTTATACATGGAATCTTTGTCTCTTCACCCCCCCCCCCCCCCCCGCTCTTCCCCCACACACGAGCACCCCCCATTCTCTGTTTTTATCTGTTTATATATTTCTCTTTTGTCCATCTCGCACGCGCATACGCACTCATTCTTGCTGGTTTGAGATTTCGTAACACCTCTTCCCTACAGAATTAGTTTCCGCATTACACTGTATTATCCTTTAGCGTGTTACTGATACAAACAACGTCGGTATCAATAAAACTTAAGCATTATACAAGAGAACAGTAAGATGTATTATGGAAAATAAATAGCCAAGGAAAGGACATTAAGAAGTCCACATTTCTGCAGCATTTTTATTGCCCCACCAGAAATATAGGAACCCGGGGTTAGGCTACTCAGCCATGCCGTTTTAGGCAAAAGTGACCAGTTACTCTTGCCTGAGTAGTATTATGTAACCAAGAAACTCCAACTCCTTTCGATTTCAATCTTTTATCAGTCACTAACGGTTGCTAAAATGGAATACTGCTTCGCATTTTATTCTTCTCACGTCCACACCATATCACCCCCCCCCCCTCCACACACACAATTCTCTCTCTCTCTCTGTGGGTGAAGGATGTGACATTATTAGCGATATGAGGGATGAGCAACACACATGCATCTGGGAGGAGTATGCAATATTAATCTAAAGGTCACAGTAGTGTATGGAGATTGACCCGTATTCTGATATTGGGATGTTGACGTCGTTTTCTGTACTTCGTGGGATACTATATATTACCAACACTACCGTCTTCATTCTTTTAAGTAATTTTCCAAGAGACTTCAAATGCCTATCGGAGGTAATTCCGTAACTTCTCATTCGGGACACGTACCTTCTCAACAGTGTCGTGTTTAATTACCGTACGGTAGTGTCCGTAGAAGGAAATTGTTATGTAATGATTTCGTCCCTGCCAACCTTCATTTCTTGTACTGGTTACTGCTTTCAGTGCTCACCGATACTTTTCTTCCCTGCTGATACTGTTTCACAAGTCCTCGTCCACGTCCTGCTATTTTCAGTAATTATAGCTCCATTTGCATTCTCCATTCCCTACATTTTCAGTCTGATCATGCATTCGCTGCGTGAAACTTTCGGAGTTCATTAGCCCCAGTTCAGACTGCGCCGATTATAAACTTTACATGACTGATTCTTGTCTTTGTTACCGCCCGCCTCTTCATTCCCTATTTATGCACCATCGCCAAACTAGAGTACTGACATTAACCTGTTTACATCCCATCAGCATTTGCCCGTTTTATCGACTCTTCGCATCCTTAAGTAGTTCGTTTGTGTGTGAATTATATACATCCTTGCCTTAATCCCACTCATCCAGCCTAAGCTCTCGATCCATTCTGATATGATCTCGGGGATCTGCCAGCTCCGGCATGAGGAGAATTTTTGTCCAAACTAATGGATCGGACTGACAGCCGTCTTCGGTGAAACCACGCTGCGCTGATTTCGTCAGCCAAAGTTATACGCATCCGGCTGAAGCATTTATCATCGAAACCACAGGACCATCTTCGAATTTCTCGGTAGCGAGGTCGGGAGCAGTTTACCTTAAGTGGTTCTTGGAAAGACTGAAAAATGCCATCAGGGACAAGTGAGTAATATCATGACTAGCATTATGTGCATACAAATTAGGGTGCAAGGCGCTCATATTGATGATACTCTTATGTACTCGTATAGCCAGTTTGGCGCAAATAAGGCCATTATATTTTCGTTATAATTCTGAACGTTTACGGCGACCCCTGTCTAAGTTTTGATCGGCAGCTGCTATGCTGCATGATAAACTACGATAGAGCTCAGTGGGATAAACCAAGCGGTCCTAGACACGCTTCGAATCCAAGGCTCTAGCTTGGACGATAAAAATGTGCCTATGGATGCAAAGTATCTGTTGACGCAATGTCTATCTTTACACATTGTCGTATTACTGTTTTTATCACCATAAATCTTTATCTATCGCCATAGTTTTCCCAGTGCTTCTCAAGCATTTCCTTCATCGTGAAAATCCGATATTTCTAACAAATTCCACTTCCTAGTTTAGTCCCTCTTTCCTCCTCACTCATTAAACTCATTGTAATATATCGTAGCTACAAATGTCATCCACCATATAAATCCAGTTACAGTGAACACATTAAGCTATAACTTCTCTCCTGTTTCTTCTGGTGACATAAAAACTGGAAATACACATCTCCAAATTCAGTTACAGTGCATTTTAAATCAACACCAATCTGTGAAGTTGTTTTTATAAGGATTGTGTGTGTGTGTGTGTGTGTGTGTGTCAAACCCTACACCACCACCCTCAGAAACTCCTGTCTGAACAGCAGTTAAGTATTTTGTGCTTGTTTTATTTTCGACTCCTTCCCTTCCCACCGTACAAATTTATTCAGCTTAAGACACACCACTCGTATTACGGAAGTACTGAAGGTTGTCAGTCTCTTCTAGTTGAAAATGCCTCCAAAAGTGAATATGATTGTTCGGAAGTTCATAAGGATAAAATACGAAGACGCCATCGAGATGAAATGGTGCTGAAACGTCGAACCGTATTGTGAGTGGTTATGGAGAGTTCGTAGAATAATTTTCAAATCGATTTGCTCAACACATTACACCGCAGTATCCTTTTCTAAACTTTTATCTAATTTGCTTCTATATTAAAACGATATAAATAACATACAAGGGAAAGTTAAACTATGATATGCAAATTAACGTGCTACGAACCCTCCCTTGCCACCAAAAATAATTTAATAAAACCATGACTACCAGTGCAGTGCTGCCAACCTTGGGGAAATTTCCCCAGATTTAGGGAATCGATGGTCCGAATGGGGAAATGGGGAAAATGTCTCTCAATTTGGGGAAATTTGGGCGTTAAGAATTTATTGCGTAAATAATGCAATTTATCGACAAAAAAAAAAAAAATCAACAATACTGAATACAAAATGTGCTTATAAGAGAAAGAGTTGACACTTTATTTACCAGATCGGAAGAAATTCAGTCTGCAATGTGTGAATATCGTGATACTGTGTGGGTGTGAACCTGAACCGAACAGGTCAGACCCAGAGAGTAAACATATGCTAGCCGTCCATGTCCCACTGTCCCTTCGCTACGCAGTAAGCGGCTACACCTGCAGTACAGTAACCGTCACTCTGTCGCCCTCAGCAGTAAGTCACCACCAGTTTACTCCCCACTCATCGACACTTCCACAGACAGTCTCCATCCACGGTCTACAGTCGTCAGACTTGTCTGCTGTTCATTAGGTAGGCTATTTTAACGATAGTTTGGGAGCTACTGTACATGTATTAGAGGTTGTGAATATTTTGATGATAGATTATATTGGAAGTATTACATTCATGTAAGCTATGAAGCCAAAGTAAGAGCGATATGCTCAATATCACTAAACTCTGAACTGGTTTCAAACTAGTCAGTAATTAGGCTACATATGTGAATTGCAGCAGTTGGAGGTTTGGAAAAAAACATTTTATATCTAGTTTCTTAACTGTTGATTTTATCATTTATATTATTACTCTGTAGACCTCTATTACATGTCCATAAGTTAGTGATGAGGATATATACAGTATGTCCTTTACAGTTGTTACCATGGATGACCCAGATGATCCTAAGACTCCCCCACCCCCAGACACTCCATCCAAGGCTGCTAAGAAGGCTAAGTATTTACAGAAATATGCAAAGCACTGGGAATCCTTACCTACATTTAGGGGATGGTTACAACCTAGTGCTAAAAGTGAAACCAGAGCTTACTGCAAGGCCTGTGACTGTGAATTAAACGCAAAGAAATCTGAATTAGAAAAGCATGCACAGGGGCAGAAACATAAAACTAGTATTAGGAGTGTATCTAAGCAACCCACACTTATGTCATTGCCATCTGTCAGTAACTCATTGAGAGAAAAGAATGTGAAAGAAGGCGAAATAAAACTTGCTGCATTTGTTGTGGAACACAACCTCCCATTAAATATCATGACACACCTACCAGAATTAATAAGATCAGTGTGTAAGGACTCTGATATTGCAAAGAAAATTGCAAGTAGCAGAACAAAAACCACAGCAGTGATAAGGAATGTACTTGGTAAGTCTAGTAAAGAGGAGTTGGTAGACATTTTGAGAGAAAAAAAAATTTCACTCATAGTTGATGAGTCCACTGACAAAGGGTGCACCAAACATCTCTGTGTAATTGCTCGCACAATGATTAACACAAAAGTCACTGATGCATTTTATGATCTGGTTCCAGTTGAAAATGCTAGTGCCCAGAGTTTGTATGAGATTGTGGTGAAATGTTTAGCAGATGAAGGAATTCCATATAAAGATAATATGATTGGTTTTGCCTCAGATTGTGCCAGTGTTATGATGGGTGCTCATAATTCTCTTGCTTCTCGTTTGAAAAGTGACATTCCTGATTTATTTATTATGAAGTGCATCTGTGACAGCTTTCATTTGTGTGCTTCTTATGCTTGTGCAGCTCTCCCAAGAGCAGTAGAACAGTTAGCCAGGGATGTTTACAATTATTTCATGTCCAGCCCTAAGCGGCTATCTGAGCTGAAAGATTTCCAGGAGTTTGCGAATGTAAAACCCCACAAACTGCTTCACCCTAGTCAGACTCGTTGGCTCTCTTTGCAGGCTGTAGTTTCTAGGCTATTGGAGCAGTATGATGCTCTTCAGCTTTATTTTACAGGTGCAGCTTTATCTGAGAGGATCTTAGCAGAGAGTATTTTAGATAAGCTGAAGGATCCAGCAAACAAGCTCTACTTACAGTTTCTTGAGTTCATTTTGCCTCTTTTCAATGATCTTAATAAATCAATGCAGTCACAAGGCCCTCAGATCCATACCATGTATGAGTCAGTCAGCACTGTTTGTAAGACAATCATGGACTGTTACATGAGAGACGATTATGTGAGGAGTACTGCTATTGAAAATATGAAGTACAGAAATCCATCCAATTTTGTTCCCCTTCATAGGATTTATTTGGGTACCAAAGTATCTGCTGCAGTTGAAAATAACACTCATGGATTGTCCAAGCCTGATCTAGAAGCTTTTCAGAAACGTTGCTTATGGTTCCTCATTGAGAGTGTAAATCAGATATATATGAGATTTCCATTTAAAAGCTTGATACTCAAAAACATCAGCTTCATTCATCCCAGAGTAGTCATGGAAAGGAATGTAACCTCCATTGCACCACTAGCTAGTTTAGTTCCTGGGATAATAGGGCATGATCAGTTGAATGAGGTAGACAGGGAATGGAGGGTGTTGAGAAACACTGAACTTAATGTTCCAGATTCCACTGATGTTGAAGAGTTTTGGCATATAATTAAAGAAATGAAGAGTGGTGATGATACACCAATGTTTCCAAATTTGTCACAACTTGTTTCTGGTCTGCTCTGTCTTCCTCATTTACGTGCCACGGCAGAAAGAATTTTCTCAAATGTGAACAATCTGAGAACAAAACAGAGGAACAGTCTTTCAACCAAAACACTTGTAGGATTTCTCCATTCCAAACGGTATTTGGGGGATGCTAGATGTGGCACTTTTTCTGTTGAAGACAAATTAATAAGTAAAATGAATCTAGGTATGTATGAGCGTGATGCAAGTGAATCGGATTAATCAGCAACTGACATGATCTTAGCCTTTTTTAACCAAGAGAGTTTTTTCCTTACAGAAATGTGAAGCAAAGTGTTTTTATGTTATATTTGTGCAGTGTGCACATGAATATGTATAAAGTAATGCAAATAGCTTGTACACACTCTTGTTTGTAAAAAAAAAAAAAAAGTATCTTTCCATCCAGTTTAATGTTTTCTTTCCTACCATAAGATACATTATTATGAGATGGGGAATTCTAGGGAATTTTTGCTCGAGGATTCAGGGAATTCTGGAGCACTTTGGTTGGCAGCACTGTACCAGTGTCCAGTTTCAGCTGAGCCATGTTGGTCAACGCTGTTGTGCTGGTGTTGCTGTCCCTTATGGTCCCACACCGTGTTGCCTCCAAGTTCGACAGTGACGGCCCTTTCTGCGTCCAGGATTCTTTCACCAATCCAGTGTTCACTTACTCCTCCGGGTGCTTCAGTCCGGACGAGGGGCCAGTACTAGAGACCTGCGCTGTCCAGTGTGCAGTATTTGACTTCACCTACGTCGGAGTAGAAGAAGCCTCCAACTGCTTGTGTACCTCCACACTGCAGGGTAAGTGAGGCATGCATGGATGGACCCCTGAATTTGGGTGACGTCCTTTTCAGTTTATACCTCTTTTTCCCAAATCATGTTATACAAGAAAGGATATCAATGCTGAACAATTTTATCAATATTTTATCTAACCCCTAAAGTTCAGACAATCTGTCCTGAGCTGAACCAAATCGTCATAAGAGGGCAAGAATAAAATGAAAAACATCCTCCGGCACAGTGAGTCAGTTATATCATGGTCATGACAACTCCAGTGATTCATTCAGCTGTCATACCAACTTGAGTGTCAGTACTGTCAATTGATACTAATGATTAGGACAAGATCAGCTGCGAGTGAGACAGAAGAGCCTGAGTGTTAATATGGCAATGGACACTGTGGGAAAATCTGGCATCATACACATAACATTACCTTTGCCATTTATAAAACAGGCTCCATTCATGACTCAAACCTATTTTTCTTTCTTTCCTCACAAATTTCCAATACAAGTGTTATGCTTGTTTTGTTTGTACAGTTATTAAAAAAACTGAGGTAAATTATACAGTGTACGATATTAAAATCAGTATATGGAAGTACACACACACACACACACACACAAAGTACTGTTTAAGAAATATATGTATTATATACTAAGCCAGATTATCGTGGGTCACAGTGACCCTATGACTATTTTAAGGGTCTGTGAATTTCAGGAATACTATATAAGCATTTACTGTTGTAGCGTATGAAGGTTTAGATGCCAGCAGAGCAGCTGGAATCACTGTAGCAATAGATTTGACTTATGATACATGAAAATGGACCTCGCCTCTATCTGTTTGCTTACTACTAAGTTAAACATTCGTTACACCTGACTTATCTGAAGCCAGCTAAAATTTAATAACTTTAAACAGGAATAAATAATTACAAAATACTACATCAAAAGCTTTTGCTAATTTTTTAATGAAAATCTTTTACAGTAGGCTATAGTTTTATCAAACCCCCTCCAAAATAATGAGCCCCACCTAACTTCATTAATTTTCTATTGTAGTTTCATACAGTATTACTTTTTAGGTTCATGGCTGCATTACACTCTCCAGTAATGCTGTGAAATTCCAACTTTTAACATGATCTCTGTGTTGAATAACATCAATGGCAAAGGAAAATTTTGGCCTATATTAGGTCGACATATTTTTTTCTATGACCTTTCACCCTAATAGCTGGTACCAGACAATATCATGTGTGCTGTAAAAGGTATTCCACACAGATGGTGCATCGGCAGATCTAGGGGCTCACATCAAAATGACCAAGTCCTATGAAGCTCTTAATCTGGTCCTGATTATATATACCACTGAGATCCAATAGAAAAGACGGAATAAGGCGATGCCTTTGCAAAAATTCTTGAAGGAGGGGTGTGGGTGAAACCCCGGGGTTGGAATCTTTGAGCTTCGCGACTGAGCCGATACTCCACACGCAGCAACCTGGGGATCCAATGGACTAACAAAGGTTTTTAATAAGCTAACAAAGAGCAGTCAAAATAATTAGAGGTGGAGATTAAAATGAAGTAGTGTACTGTAGGTGACGTGTTTATTATTACTAAGTTATCAAACATCAAATGCAGACGAAAACAGCTTTATGCAGCATCAATGCAAAAGTAACAAGAAGGAGCACTACAAGACTGCAATACCTGCTACCACCAGCTGGTCTAGGAACTGAATATTTGTCTTTTTCCTATGACTTGACTTTCGACGGATTACTATTAAGATCGAATTCCTTCATTCTTGCCTGTTAACCTTTCCACCAAAATTGGATAAAAGCTGTTTGAATTGACCGTCATGTGACCTTGGCCTTTGACCTATTCTTTTTAAAAATGTCGGTTTATCCTTTCTCTCAGCCTCAAGTATTCCACCAAATTTGGTTAAAATAGGACTAAAACAGTTATTACAGTCACATGGGTCGAATTTTTGCCTTTGACTGAGTCAGAATTGACTCATTTCATTTTTGCATTACCCTCAGCCCTTTCCCCAGTTTGGCTAAAACTGGATAAACACTTAAGTTGATTTTGGTGAGTCAGTGTTTAACCTAGACCTGTGGCGTTGACTAATGATGCAGTTTTTAAAAAGCAACATGTATCCCCGTGGGTTGTCAGTCTGGCTTTCCTCCAATTTTTGTTAAAATCGAATGGAAAAATTTTTGGTTACTTCGGTAAAGCGTGCACACACACGCACACACACACACACACATCGGTTTTATATCACACCCGCGACTCATCACGAAGTGGTACCGTAGGTGGTGGCGACCATCATCCACTCACTTGATGTAGTGCTGCCTACTTCTTCCTTAGCCCTTATCATTCTTCTTCTGTGCCTGTCCTCCTCTCTTCCTATTTCTCCCTTCTTTCCTGTTACTTCTTATTGCTCTTCTTTTCCTTACAGGTGGTTTTACATTGAGTGGCAAGCCAAATATGGCTTCCTGTAAGCCAAGAAACCATTTACAACGCTGGGTGGTAACCATATAACCAAACCATACGTGCTCCTTACGTGTCAGCATGTGGGTTAGTGGAGGATTAGTGCCCCTCCCTATAAAACATATAACTAAAAGTCAAATGGCCACCCCTTACGGGATTATGGCGCCTGGCAATAGGTAGGATAGGTAGGACTCATCACGCGATCACTGGTGTAAAAATCACGGTTATAGCTATTCCAACAGAAACGCATGCTTTATAAATGTAGCTTTATCCTCAAACGTACCGTATACAGTATAAAGCCTAGTACACACCAAGATGCAAAGTCTACAGACAGTCGAGCGAATATGTATCTCAACTGTTGCGAGACAAACCAGATACAAACGGGCGACATTCCAGGGACACTTTGGAGACAAGGGAACTTTGTCTCTGGGTTGTCTAGAGACTTGCGAGACGGCCGCTAGACATTCCTGCTACTTCGCTGGACTGTTGCTAGACAATGGAGAGACAGTCCAGCTACTTTGTCGACAATATATATATATATATATATATATATATATATATATATATATATATATATATGTAGGTGGGGGCATTCAAACCACTCACTCGATGTAGTGCTCCTTTGGGTGTGCCCTTTCCCCTCTTCCATCCTTCTTCTTCTGTCTTTCTTTCCTTCACTCTTTCCTCTTTCTTCTGCCAATGGGTGACTTTACACTCCCTCTTCTGTCTTTCATTCCTTCAGTCTTTCCCTTCCTTCTGACTGTGGGTAACTAAGTGACGAGCCAAATTGTTTCCTGTATACCAGGAAACCATTTACTGCTCTGGGTGGTAACCATATAACCAAATTATGGCATCTGGTGATTTAGTGAGTAATTAAGGCGCTCCAATCGGATTGAGCCTATGTAGGTTTATATCCAAGGGATGGTAGTAGTATTAGTAGTTGTTCCCTAGGCAGTCTGGCCGAACAGCCCCGAGTCCCTAAGGAAGGCCATGGCCGAGACCGGGCTTTCCCACAGAGCTCTCAAGGAGTGTATGTTGTGTTGTTGGCGTATGTGATTGTGTGCAATGCAATCTTCCAGGATGTGCTTAATAGTATGGGATGCTGTGTTACATCCTGGACAGGCATCAGCGACGGAGTCATCCAGCCTCTTCTGATAACTTAAGAGGGCTGGATGATGCCCACATCTCAGCCTGCCCAGGTGGACCCTGTCCTCACAGGGGAGACAGGTGGACTGAATGGAACGGCGAGTGATTTGAGCATGAATATGCTTCTGGAAGCTGGTCTGAGGCGGGCAAGGGGGAAGAGATGATAGTATTTGTGTATGATATCATGTGCTGGGTGTTGTTTTGATGTTCCTTGGTGTGTGTGGATGTGCTGGCATGTAGTGTAGTGGATGTTGTGGGTCTGTGGAGGCTGCGGCGAGAATTTGGGTGCCTCTCATGTCTAGATGATCGTTGACTTTGAGGACTTTGGTTTCTTGGTGTAGGTAGGTGTAGTAGCTGTGCAGTCTGTGATTATTTTTAAGGCCTTGTTTTGTATGGTCTGAAGAGTGTTATAGTGTGTTTTAGTGAGGTTAGGAGCCCAAGCAGGGCTTGCATAATTCATCACTGAACGTATAT
>JAGKTI010039907.1:0-10489 GCA_018397915.1 Birgus latro
CGTGAATGTGGAGGGCCTACTACATATCGTTTCGTTTTGCTTTGTTTTGTTTTTGAAGGCTCCAACATGCTTGCATGAGTCAGCCTTGGTCACCTAATGGTGGCTGTCCATGCTGCTCGATCTTTGGCTTTAAACTCGTTTAAGTTTTTAGACTGGACGATCTCTTTGTCCAGTCTATTCCACAGGTCTATGCATCTATACGGAAAACTATATTTCTTGATGTCCTTCAAGCAGCGCGGCTTCTTCAGTTTCAGTCCATGTCCTCTTGTTGCTCTCTTATCCCATAAAAACAGATCTTCTCTATCAATTGTATCTACTCCCATCATGGTCCTGAACACTGCAATCATGTCACCCCTCTCTCTCCTTTCCTCTAAGGATGGCAAATCCAGCCTTTCTAGCCTCTCACTATATGACAGATCTGCCAAACTGGGGACCATCTTGGTTGCTGTTCTTTGTATTCTCTCAATCTTGTTTATATCTTTCTTTTTGTGTGGGGACCACACTACTGCTGCATATTCTAACCTGGGGCGGATCATGGCCACTATCAGTTTTTTCATCATCTCTTCATTCATGTAATGGAATGCCACTCTTATGTTGGTCAAGAGTTTATATGTCTCTCTAACTATCTTGTTGATGTGTTTTTCAGGTGACAAACTATCCTGGAACAGCACTCCTAAATCTTTCTCTTCTCTCGCTTTTGTGATTGGTTCATTACCCATCATATAGTTCAGTGATGGTCTCTTGGTGCTTTTACCCATTTCCAATATTTTACATTTTTTTGCGTTGAATTTCATTTCCCACATCCGGCTCCAGTCATGTATCCTATCCAGATCCTCCTGCAGCATTTTACAGTCCTCCTCAACCTCTACCTTCCTCAAAATCTTTGCATCATCAGCAAACAGACTTGCATAACTGTTTACTCCATCTACCATATCATTTATGTAAATCAGGAACATTACTGGTGCCAACACCGAGCCCTGTGGGACACTACTTGTTACTTCTCTCCATCCAGACATCCTGTCCTTTATTACTGTCCTCATTTGTCTGTCTTTCAAAAAGTCTTTCATCCATTCCAGGAGGTTACCCTTCAGTCCTCCTATATGCTCTAGTTTCCACATTAGTCTCTTATGGGGTACCTTGTCAAAGGCCTTCTCCAAATCTAAATATACACAATCCACCCAACCGTCTCTCTCCTGCAGCACATCAATCGCTCTTGAGTAAAAGCTCAACAAGTTGGAAACACATGACCTTCCACTTCTAAATCCAAACTGACTTTCAGTCAAAATATTCATCTCTTCCAGATATTTTATCCACCTATCTTTCAGAACCTTCTCACACAATTTTGCAACCATGCTGGTTAGGGACACTGGTCTATAGTTCAGGGGTTCTTCCTTGTTTCCTCTCTTATAAATTGGTACCACATTTGCTCTCTTCCATTCCCGAGGCACTTTCCCTTCTTCCAGCGAACACACAATTAAACTGTGAATCTTATCTGCCAGTTGGTCTCGGCATTCCTTCAGTACCCAATTTGAAATTCCATCTGGTCCTGGGGCTTTCCTTATATCTTGAGTTTCCAGTAATTTGTACACTTCCTGTACTTCCACTTTTATATCTTTTATCACTACACTCCTAGTCACTCCTTCCCCCTCCACAAACTCCCCTTCATTAGTAAAAACTGATTGGAAACTTTTGTTCATTATTTCAGCTTGCATTGCCGCATCATTATAGACCTCTCCTTCTACTTTCAGTTTGGTGATTCCTTCCTTTTGCTTCAATTTGCCATTAACAAATCTATAAAACAGTTTGGGTTCATCCTTACATTTGTCGATTATACCTTTTTCAAAGTTCCTTTCTTCCTCTCTACGAATTCTTGTATATTCATTTCTAGTTCTTTTATATTCTTCCTTTGTTCTGTTATTACCTCTTTCTCCATTTGCTCCATGCCATGTTCCTCTCTTTTTTTGCTATAATACACCTTCTATTAAACCACTCCTTTTTCCTGTATTCTTTCCCACTTACTCTTGGAACATATTTATCCACTCCTGAATTATAGAGGTCTAGAAAGATATCCCACTTCCTCTGAATCTCTCTTGTTTCTCTGAATTTTCTCCAATCTGCATTTTCAAAAAATTTACTCAATTCTGTAAAGTTTGCTTTCCCAAAGTTGTATCTTCCCTGCCTATGGAGCTCATCTCTTGGCACCACATTCCCTATTATCATCTGGAACTCAATGACCACATGATCACTTTTTCCCATAGGACACATATATTTCAAGGATTCAATTACGTCAGGTTCTTTGGTTAGCAGTAAATCTAATCTTGCTGGGGTGTCATCACCTCGGAATCTTGTCTCTTCTTTGACCCACTGCGTCATTACATTATTCATCACAATGTTTAACAATATAGTGCCCCACGAATCTTCGCCACCTCCTGAGTCCCATTCCTCCCAGTTCACCTCTTTACAATTAAAATCACCCATTAGAATTATATTGCTGCTTTTCTCAATCACTTTCTGTAGGTAACTAACCATGTCTGACAACATCTCCTGGTATTCATCATCAGTCCATGCTCTTGTCTTAGGTGGAACATATACTACTGCTATATCTCTCTTACAGTTCTCTCCAGTTTCTAATTTCATGTTTATCACTTCAGCCCTACCCTCTCCCATTTCCACAGAATCTATATTTAGGTTATTCTTCACTGCTATCATCACTCCTCCTCCCATTTTATCTTTTCTGTCTCTTCTCCACAATTTGTATTTGCCATTTCCCATATGGATATCAGAATTCTCCCTTAACTTGGTCTCTACAAAGCACATAACATCAGGTTCTTGTACCCTCAAGAAATCGTTGATTTCTAACATTGCCGATATTAATCCATCAACATTAGTGTACGCCACTTTTAAACTTTTTTCGTTATTACTTATACCGTCTTTTCTCCTCCTCTCCGTCGGTACCATTTTCTCAATTTCTGGTCCATAACTCTCCAATAAAACACTGTCTTCTCCTTCTCCGTTCTTTGTTCGTTTTTTGCCTTAGCTTCCTTTACTAACTCCTTTATTTTAGCTCTTTCTTCCTCATTTGCATCTCTCCTTAACCAGACATTTTCGAACCCCTCTTTGTCTGCTAATTTCCATGTCCTATTCATGATTTCATTTACTATTGCCTGGGACTTGAACTTCACCTTCAATGGCCTTGCCCCTCCTTCCTCATACTTACCTAACCTAAACACTTCTTCAATCTCTTCTAGGGCTTCATTGTTACCCTCCATGACTACTGATAATATTTCTTTAACTTTACTCAATTCTTCTCTTTCTCTTTCAGATCTTATCGTGATACGCTTTTCTTTTACCCCTAAAATAATTACACATTTTTTCTTATCTGCTACATCCCTGACTAGAGCTTCTCTACTTTTCAATACCCTAACCACTTCCTTCTCCACCTTTTCCTTGCTTTGTTGTTCAATAATCTCTTTCAAATTTACATTCCCTTCCTCCTGAATTTTCTTCCACCCCTTTTGTTGCTCCTTGATTTCCTTAATATGTTCATCTTGCATCCTTGATTTTGAATCATACTCCTCTAATTTACTTTTCATTCTGTCTCTTTCTTCTTCCAACCTCCTGTTTTCCCTCTTGAGGTGTTCTATTTCTTTTGTGGCAGATTCGTTGCTCGTTTTTAATTCCGTGACTTCTCTTTCCTGTTCTGCACTGCGTGTGTAAACTTTTTCCAGATCGTTCTTTAAACCTTTGATCTCTCTCTCCTGTTGTAAGGTCCTCTCTTGCAGCTCCCTAATTACTACCCATACCTTCATCAATTCCTGGACATTCTTCTCCGCCGTTTTTTCTACTCCTGCTACTCTTGTTTGATATAATTTTGAACTTCCATTTCTCGCATCTTCGTCAGAGAAACCCGCAAATTCACTTTTGCCAGACGTAAACAAACCGCCGTCGCTTTCCGCCATGATGCAACCATATGGAAACTTTTCTACACTGTATCTTGCTCTCTTTATCCCAGAGCCCGCTTTTTTTTTAAACTAATGTCCGACGGAACCACCACTCACGCACTCATTTCTATAATCACAGTAGGCTGGTTTCCTTTCGCCGCTGATGCCACGATTATTTCCCTGCAGTCCAGGAGGACGTCTGTCCACGTCGGCGACCTGTGTGTGTGTGTGTGTGTGTGTGTGTGTTTGCAAAGCAGTGCACCCAACGCATGAGACCTAAGGTCTATCTATCGATCTATTGCCAGACGCCTGAATCCCAAACAGGGTGGCCACAAACAAATCGCCTCCATGTCACTCTGTCCCCTGCCATTTCACTACCACGCTCCCAACTCACACCCCCCTCTCTCATATACCTCCCCACTCCATCCCTCCCTCTCGCCCCCTCCACCTCACTCACATACACTCTCCTCGTCAATCTTTCACTCCATCCTCTCCAGATGGCCAAACCACCTTAACGTGTTTCTCCTAACGCTTCCCATCACGTCCTCAACATCATGACAACGCTCCTTCATTTCCTCATTTGTTAGTCTGTCTCTCCATGTGACTCCACATGCTCCTCTCAAATGACTCATTTCCATTGCTCTCACTCTTGACTTCTGTCCTTCCAACAGGGTCCAAGCTTCACTTCCATATGTCAGAGTTGGTACCACAATACTGTCATGTAACAACTTTTTCACTTCCATGCTCACCTCCCTGTTTCTTATCACTGCTTTCAACAAACCAGCAACCTTCCTTCCCTGCTGTACCCTTTCGAGCACTTCACCCTCCAGACTACCATCCGTACTCATCACACTACCCAAATACTTAAATTCACTCACATTCTCCATTTCCTTCCCATCCAATCTCACTGTACACTCACTGGCTTCACTTCTTTCGAAGACCATCACTTTACTCTTCCCCACATTCACCTTTAGATTCCGTTTCCTACACACTCTCCCAAACTCATTTACCAAGCCTTGCAGCTCCCCTTCGTCTTCACTCAACAACACAGTATCATATGCAAACAACAGTACAGAGAGTTTCCAAACACTGCCTTCTCTCACTAGGGCCATTCCAACATCAACTGCCTGACCTTGTATCTCTTTTATAACCCCATCCATATACCGATTGAACAACCATGGAGACATGACACATCCTTTTTTCAATCCAACCTTCAAATGGAAAGATTCACTCAGTTTGCCATCCACACGCACTGCAGCCTTAGCACCCTCATACATACTTTTCACTGCCTTCAGCAACTTCCCATCCACTCCATATATTCTTAATACCTTCCACAAACCTTGTCTGTCCACCCTGTCATATGCTTTCTCCAGATCCATGAAGGCTTCATACAACTTCTTGCCCTTCTCTAGAAACTTTTCCACTAAGGATGTAAGAATGAATATCTGGTCTACACAACCTCTTCCCTTCCTAAAACCTCCTTGTTCTTCTCCAACTAATTCATCAGTAATTTCCCTAACTCTGTCAATAAGTGTCCTACCATATATTTTTCCTATTACACTGAGAAGGCAAATGCCCCTATGATTGCCACACACTGCTTTTTCCCCTTTTCCTTTGTACAGAGGAATAATTATACCTGACTTCCAATCCTCCGGGACTCTACCCTCCTCCCAAGCCAATCTGCACACCTTCCACATCCATTCTATTACTATCTCTCCCCCATGCTTCAGCATTTCACCACACACTCCATCAATTCCTGGGGCTTTCCCCATTTTAACTTTCTTCATTGCTTCCACCACTTCCATCCTACTGATTTCTTCCTCTCTTCTCACAACCCTCCTTCTCCCTGCCATTCCCCAGCCACTTATACTTGCATTACTTTCATTCTCTTATGTTCAACAGTTCATTAAAGTGTTCTCTCCATCTGTTTACTTTTTCTCCCTTCTCCACTAGTAATCTGCCATTTTTATCTTTCACACCCCCACTGACTTCGTTGGCACCCTGTCTAGCTCTCTTTACCTCCTTCCAGAACATTTTCTTACATTCCCTCCACTTTGCACTCAAATTCCTTCCAAATTCCTCATCCATTCTCTTCTTACTCTCTCTTACTAATCTTTTCACCTCTCCCCTCCTCACTACATATAACTTTCTCGTCCGTCTCTCAGCTTCTTTGTTGCCCCTGTTCCTCATCCACTCATTATATGCTTTCTTCTTTTGTGCCACAGCCTCTCTCACCTCTTAAGTCCACCATGCTGTTCCCTGAACCCCCTTTTGTCTTCTCTTCACCCCACACACCACCTCACATGCTGCACAAATTTCTTCTGTGAATACCTTGCACACACCCTCCACGTTCCCCATCTGCTCCAATCTATATTTACCCAATCGCTCCTCCACTTCCCTTTTATATTCAGCCTTTATTCCATCCTCTTGTAACTTTTCTACCCTCCTTGTAACAAATACTTCCTGTGGTCAGAAAGTCCACTCCCCCAACTGCTATATACTCTTGCATCCATTATACATCTTCTCATCCTTTCATCCACACACACATAGTCAGTCATTGCCTTCCGTTCATTCATTCCCCCGTCCTCTCTTCTCACCACTCGCCATGTATACCTATGGATCATTTTGTGCCTGAAGAGGGTATTAACTACCACCAACCCCCTCCCAGCACAAATGTCCACTAAAGCACTGCCATCCTCATCTATCTCTGCAGGCACACCCCACTCGCCAACCACTCCGTCCACCTTCTCATTCCCTACTTTTCCATTCATATCTCCAGTCAGAAACACTCTCTCATTCCTTTCAAACTTTTCCAAGCTGGCTTCCACATTTGTCCAAAACTCTTCTCTCACTCTACTTACACGATCTTGCTTTGGCGCATACACGCACACAATTGCCCACATTTGTAGTCCAACTTTCACTCTTACCCACACCTAAGGTGGCTGTTGTTAACATTTTTGTTTCGTTGTCAGCGTCATAATGCATAATTTCTTGCTGCAGCATGTTGATAGTTATATTCTATACTTTTTACATAATCCTAGTGTTGTATGTTTGTATTAGTAGTGGGACCAAATGTGTTATGCATGAAATCAGCTTGAAATGTTACTGCCAGTTTAAAATGATGGGTGGGGCAGGGTTGGGTCAGGGTATGGAGGAGGGTTGGGAACTGGGGTAGTGGCAGGTGGAGCTTGTTTCATCCCCCCTCTCCTCTTCCCTGGGTATACAAGGGTAGAAAGGGGACACCACTTGGCAGAAATTAGTGATCGTGAGCGTACATATTTCTAATGTTTTCAGAGGTCCTTCCCAGTAGTCCAAAAAAAACAATAATCTGAAAGACCCTCAGTCCCATGCCATTCAGATTACTGTATATATAAAACTCAGAGAAAGAATGACAAACATATAAGTTTTGACAGCACCCTGCAGGCAGGACTACAGCTTGGGAATCACTGGTCTAAATATTTCGTATGTTTTAGTTCAAGCTTGTTGCCATTTAAGAGTCAGTAGAATGTGGGATATGACTGTATCTTTGAAAAATAATCACTACAGGATTAGTTTACACTTGGAATGATAGAGAAGTAAGTGCTAGAATTTAAGGTCATTGGGTAAAACAAACATATATATATTTGTCATCGTTACTCAGCCAGTTCTGATACGATTCTGATTATTGCATAATTTTTCCCTTCCAATACTGATACTGATACCAGTTGGCTTTTGCTTGCCAATTTACATTCTCTCCCTCTCTCTCTCACTCTTTCTCTCAGTGATCATTTAATTGGATTCATTCAGCATGAGGGTGCCAAAAATTTATTATAGTGTATTGTTAATATCATGTAATGATTCATTTTTAAATGAGTTACTGTAAACCCTGTAGCCTGCATATGCTTTTTTTTTTTTTTATAGTCCTACTCTGGGCATAGGCTTCACAGCCTGCTCTCAAGGACCTTTAGTCATCCCAAATACCCTACATCTCTACATGTTACCACTTCGGCACTAACACCCACCGTCTATATTGAATACATTCTAGGGCTGTCGCATACAGGACTGATGTATTGGTATTAATGAGGGTATTTTTACATGTCGACGGGTAGATCAGTAATGTATGCTTTTATGAAATTCAAATCCTTAAACTGTTCCCTGCCCCAGCCGGGATTCGAACCTTGGTCCATTTGGACAGCAGGCCACCTCTCTACCAGTTCAGACTTTTTTGTACTGTACTGTAGTTTACTAGAGTAGTGTGGCATTATTTTATAACATTACAGTTCTTTGAGATATGCTTTGCATTTCACTGAGATGAGTATGATTTAGGCTATATCGAGTAAGTAGGTGGTAGATTTCCCCCTCCCTAAAGATAATTTCATAATCTGTTCATGGCAGTGATGGGAGAGGTAATTGTGCAAAGGTAGTGGAAAGCATAGTGGTATAAGGGAGATAGGAGGCTAGTGCTTTGAAGACCTTAATGCAAAACAGATGTCAGAGTGGGGCAGAGGATTGCATGAAGGAGTTATAGTGCCCACATTAACATATGGATATGATACTTATGTGGCATGAAAATGAAAAAGGTCAAAGAAGTTGCAGCAGCGAAGTTAGAGTTATTGAGTATTGTATGGAGAGGGAATAAAATAAGAAATATTGTAATGTGATTCATGAAAAATGTGAAGTAAGGTAACCAATAGACAACATTTAATTAGTGTTCTTAGAGGGAATGGTCACTGGAAGAGAATGAGTATAAATAGGATGGTGAAAAGAGTATGTGAATGAGTTTGATAGTAGTAGGAAAATGGTAGACAAGTAGAAGGTGGTTAGATATGGTAAATGACCTCTTGAAGAAGCATGGTTTGAAAGTTGAAGAAACTAGGTAACTGACAAGGAATCAAGCTGTTTGTGTAATTTTTGTATAGTGGTCCATTTAGTTTTGCTGATAGATACACTCTATCAGGTAGGTACTGCTAGTGAGATGGTATCATCATTTTGGGGGCTTGTGAGAGGAGGGAATGAGTACGAGTCCCGTTTCCCTGGACACGCTTTTAGTTAATTCCCTGCCTATTTTACTTTTCTTTTTCCTTGCTTTTTGGATCCTACCTCACCCCACTTGTGGATGAGATAAAGACTGGGTGATAATGATGACAATGACGATGATGAATCATCAGTCATCATTGTTATTGACAGTGACGATGATGAATCATCATCAGTCATCATTGTTATTGTTGTCATTTCCACCACCACCTATCACAAACCTCCGGTAACTCTGGGTATCTGACTTGGCACTCCATCTGTTTGTTTTCAATACCTTTCTTTTCCTCACCAGTACCATGACAAAGTGCATATTCAATAATCATTGTCATTTTTATTTTTTTGAACTTGACATACATGCACCTGAAGTTGATACATTTGGTGGTCTCAGAGGGTAGAGTGCTTGTAAAAGCTGTTTATCCATACTGTTCCTGAATTAGGATTCATTTTTTATCTGTCTATCTATAGCCAGATGCCTCAATCTCATAAAGGGTGACCCTAAGCAAATCATCTCTATGTTACCTGCCTCCTGCCATTTTGCTGCCCTCTCCCTACCCTACACCTCCCTTTCATATACCTCTCTAATTATCCCTTCATCTCATTTCTACATTCCCATAATTGCACTTGTAGAAAAGAAAATTACATCAGTTTTCTACCAGTATTGGCTGGCTGTTAATGAACTCCTTCAGTGAACATTCATGCTCTTAGTATGGTAGTCTTTCAGATATCTTGGTTTACTTGGCAGACCAGTGAATATTAAAAGATTAGACAGCATACAGTACTTCTGTCTATCTATTGCCAGATGCCTTAATCTCGTTAGGGGTGGCCACAAACAAAAGCGCCTCCATGTCCCCCTGTCCCCCGCCATTTCATTGCCCTGCTCCCAGCTCACACCCTCCTCTCTCATATACCTCTCCACTCCATCCCTCCATCTCATCCTTGGTATAGTACATAAGGAAAATAATAAGAGGGTATGAGAAAAGGAACTGAGGGTAAATTTAAACGATTTCCTCTTCCTGTATCTTTGCTTTTGCAAATTTGTATTGTTTTGGTTGAGGGACTATGAAGTAAAAATTATTTAGTTAATATCCAATAATTTAAAGGGAAGCTGCAAAACTAAACCTTACCTGGCCTGAATCTGCCATCTCACCATCTTGAATACTGGATTGTAACAGTAGGTTAACACTAGAATATGATGTTGGTCATGAAGAAGTGCTGTGGAAAGTATGTAGAACCTTTTATTGTCTTTTTCTTCCAATGAGTCGTTTTCGTTTTCGTTTTCGTTTTTGAAGGCTCCAACATGCTTGCATGTGTCGGCCTTGGTCACCTAATGGCGGCTCTCCACGCTGCTCGATCTCTGGCAGCCTCCCTATTCAGTCCCTTAACCCTAAGTCACATTTAATGACCTCGTCCCATGTCTTTCTCGGTCTACCCCTCCCCCAATATTAACACTTCTCACCCTCTGCACCCAATTATCATCCCCCATCCTCTCCACATGTCCAAACCACCTCAGCCTACCTCTCCTCATCACAACACCA
>JAGKTI010039908.1:0-10489 GCA_018397915.1 Birgus latro
GTGTGTGTGTGTGTGTGTGTGTGTGTGTGTGTGTGTGTTTTACATGTTTTTCATATGTTCGAACAATTTAATGGACTGTAACAAAGCATTCTTGCAAAAAGCAGTTTCTTGTTTTTTAAGAGTTTTTTGAGTTGAGGAAACAGTGCATCAGGTTACATTATTCATCAACGCGGTGCAGAAGTGTACACACTGCGAATGATAAAAGATAATTATACGGTTGGGTGGATACGGGAAACGTTAGAATGAAGACAATGGGCGAGTGAAAGGGTGGGGGGGAGGCAGGAAAGGAAGGAGCAAAACACGAGGATGAGGAAAGGCAGAATGGAGACAATAAACTGGAATGGGGGAGAGGGAAATGATAGGCAAGAACGGAAGGGGGAGAACAGGAAGGAACAGGGTTTACAGAGGAAGGGTGAGGACAAGGAAAACGGGGGTTCAAAGAGAATGGGCGATGGAGGACGAGTTAGGGAGAGGAAGTCTGACAGCTGCCCTCAGACATGTAAGTTTGGCAATACATGGGAAACAAAACACACAACAAAACATTATATGAAGTTAGAACAGAAGTTAAAACATTATAGCCCGTACATGTTGTTTTTGTGATCATGTTTAAGACCTGGAACTGTTAAATTTTTCCCTTAATGACTGATAAACTTCCTTTTCATATGTCGATGTAATAAGCAGAACATTGTATACCTGAGAAATAAAAGGCTGGGTAACGCAGAGCTGTTGTTCTAAGGGTCTCATTGCAACTGCCTTCCCTCCACTACCACAGCTACGTCGCCAGGGAGATAAAAAAGAAAAAAAGGTGCAAACAGAGGACATATTTCCACCAGAACATGCGAGTGACAAGAGCGGGGGAAGGGGTGAAGACCTGACCTCGCAGCTCATGTTACTTCACCTGGTCTAACCCCTCCCGTCCCTCACCTAGCCGGTTCGCACACTCTGGGCCTTCCCCCCCCCCCCCCTCTTCATGCAGGGTTCAAACTCTTACGGGCTCTCATACGAATAATACTTGCTGTGTGTTGCCATGCTTGGATCCCGAAGTCTAAGTATTGTGTGATCTTTGTCCTGTGCAGCGGATTCTTTGTTATGCGCTGCTCTCATGCTCAGTAGCCACCCTGTTACGGTGTGCTTCCTCCATCCGAAGGTATTTAGATGCAAGTTAATCCTAATCAGTACCCTCTCTCTCTCTCTCTCACACACACACACACACACACAGCCGGTACCACAGCGACATCCATATCCACACACTCATCCATCGCTTTTCCACACCATTTAATGAGGTAGTAACAGATACGCTTTTTTCTCTCTCTTCCCCAATTTCTACTAGGCTGTACCAAAACTGTTCTGAAGGCATTATCACTGCATTTCAACATTTTTCCAGGGAGGCCCATTTAATGCCAACACAGCAATAAATAAAGAAGCTTCCTCAATGGTTTTAAAATTTTCTGAACACTGTCCTTGGGGCTGACCTGAGGATGTCGACCACTAAGATGGCGGTACACGCAGGCTTGACAGAATTCAAATCATATCTTAGTCGTCAAAATCGGTCCACAATTACAGCTTGTTGAGAGTAAACGAACAAACGGAATGAACAGAAAACTCACTGTCGCTCAGGCACTAAGGCCGTAAACTTTGTCTTCGTGAATAACGCAAAAATATAACACTAATATAGCACATTCTTCAGCGTTAAGTGTAATATTCGGCTTAGGCTACTGGCATATGGTATTTTTTATTTTCCTTCCCATTGCGGTGGCTCTTGTGGGAAAGGCTGAAAAAAAATAATCAAATCTTCACCCAGTTCTCTGTCTCACTGGATACTGATTCCAACCTAAAATCCTATGATCAGCAAGGTAATCATCTACCCCCCCACACACACAAACACCAAAACACACACACACACACACACACTCCATCAAAGTACACACACACTACATCAAAACACACTCACTCCATCAAAGCACACACACACTACATCAAAACACGCACACACTCCATCAAAACACACACACACTCCATCAAAACACACACAATCCATCAAAACGCGCAAACTTCACCAAAACGCGCGCACACACAAACACAAACACAAGCACACAAACACACACAAAACGAGTAATTTTTCAAGACCTTCTCTACTAAACCAACAATATGTAAACAAAACAAAAAAGTACAGAACCTCCAACACCAAATCAAAAAGCAAAACGCTGAAGGTGCAAACGATGCCTTAACTGACTTTTTTTTTTTAGTGCACAGAGGCCCAAGGAAGTTTGCCAAGACTGCATAAAAACCAAGTACAGCCTGTTTCTGGAAAGCACAAGCCGCAACAGTGTGGTTTCCGCTGCCTCTCACACTAAGCAAAATGAAGGTTACGTCTCGGCTTCTTGTATTTATCTGATTCATCTGACCGCACCCTCGCCACCCCACTCACTGCGGCTAACATCAATTGAGGGAAAAAGGGGTCATTATCAGACAATACCACTTATTTTTAGTCCAATCATCTTTTTAGAAATAATGAACGTTTTTTTTTTAAATATAATTTAAACGAATTCGTACATCTTCAAATACACTGGAAAGCAGTGTGTGTGAGTGTGTGTGTGTGTGTGTGTGATATTTCCCTTCTAGTAAGCAAAGTCATGCCAAATATCCTGCTTCACCCAAGTCCTAATTCCAGCCATTTCACTTACAAAACAAGTAACTCAATTGCCTTTAGAACCCGTATAACTGCAGGGGCCGGGGGAGGAAGGGGGGTTGGAGACTATGTGAGGGGATGGGGAGGCATAGAAGACTCCCTAAAATGGCTGCTCATGACAACAATCCTCCCAAATCACACGATGTATTTGTCATCTTCCTCTTGGTACCATCGTATAATTTTTGTTTTTGATTTACGAAAGACCTCTGGCATTCAAGGGTAAGGAAGGGTATAGGTAAGGCCTCCAGTTCGAAAATTTATTCCCTACACATAACAAAAGCCTTATCAGCAAGCGCAAATTTAAAAGAAAAGGCAATTGGGGTGAAGTGGTTAATGGGTATATCTGGCAGGGAAGCTGGGGCATCCATTTGGTTGGAATCGACACAATAAGCAAAACTCGTATTCAAATTTGGCGCCGTTCTTCATCTTGTTCAAAAATATATAAATAACAACAGTAGCTTAGTACTGTTTGAGGATTTGACATTCGTTGTACGTGTCCTTTCAAAATCTGTCGCTACATCAACGACCCCTGCATAGAATCTTCACACCACCTTTAATAAAACAAAAACACCAGATCTCAATACAAACAATGTGGTATTTGTAAGAAGGAGCGGTGCGTGAGGGTGTATGGCGCTGTCTCCTGGTATGTGGAATGGACTAGCTGGTGTAGGCTATAATGTCTGCTACACAAATAAATAAATAAAGCATATTATCAAGGGCAGCACAGCCTTAGAGACGATAAAGGGCAAAGAGGGTGCGCATGTTCCTGAATCTGATAAAGAGGAAATCCCCGCCAAGGAGCATGAACGTCCATACTAACACACCCCTGGCACCAAACATCAGACACACGTAATCAAGACACATAACACTGCAGTATACACACCATCAAAACACTCCATTAAAAACACCAGAAAAACACTGCATCAAAACACACCATCAAAACGCGCGCGCACACCATCAGAACACACACACACCATCAGAACATACACACACACACACCATCAGAACACACACACACACACACACACATATACTCCAATAAAACACACTCCAAAACACACACACACATCAAAATACACGCGATCCATCAAAACACACAAACTAACGCACACACACACCACCAAAACACACACACACACACCATCAAAAAGCAAGCACTCTCCATCGACACACACACACACACACACACACAACTCCATCAATTGGCTCTCTATTATCTTGTTTTTCATATTTTTTTTTTGGAGGGAACGACCTTGCGTGTTCCTGGTCTTTGATTCCTTCTTCCTTACGTAAAAGAAAAAAAAAATCAAAACACATACTCCATCAAAACACGCACACCATTACAACATTGCAATAAAACATTCCATTAAAACACACACACACACACGCACACACACACACACGCAGGCAGCTAGCAACACACTGACACCACCAACGTCATCACATCCGCGACACATGAAACCTACCACACTAATCACACCACACACACACACACACAACCTACCACTAACACACCACTACACTCACTCAGCCTACCCAACCACCTCTCTATTACCGGCACCACTACACTACACTCACTCAAGCATCTACTGAACCACTCACAACACCACTTTCACCACACACCTTACCATACCACCAAACCAAGCACCATGACGTCACGCCACATTTGACTCACCACACCACACTTACCACATTCTCGCACCACCAAACCTACCACAAATACCACCGCCAGAAGCTCTACGCAAGACACAGTGAGGCAGGTGTGAAGCCATAGAAGCTTCCTTAAGTTAAACATGACGCTACCATTAGTCAACTGCACTTATACTTTTTTAAGTGTTCGTCGAGTTAACATTAAACTTCTATATGCAAAACAGGTCATTGTTCGGGGGAAAAGCTTTATGTTATTTAAAAATATCGTTAAAGTTTCAACAGAATTTAAGTAACAGGCTAGAAAGGCATGACTGGAAATGGTTGTGTATAAATTTCTACTCACGTTATGAAATTCAAAACAGAATGCATAAAAAAAAAAACCCTTCTGGATCAACAGGCTTACATCAGTCCTCTTCTCTTACGCTCTTTGTTTAGGCTGACCGTATATTCTTCAGGACTAAGAGCAGTGTTCTCTGGTTAACATAGAGTGCAGCCATCCCACATGCTGAGGACACGAGGGTTTGTAGGAGCGAGGCCTGGTGTAGCGGGCGATGATAACGCTTGCAGGAGGCGCGCTATAAATAGGTATGTTCCGCGCCATGACCAGTTCCTGAGTCAGACGCCCCCCCCCCCACCTCCACCTCAATCCACCGTCTCCACCTCCACTTCCACCTCTCCAACTTTCCCTCTACATTTGCATACATCTCTTCCACAACCAACCTATCATTTGCACGAGTATCAACCTTCCTTTTCACCCTTTTTCCATATTTTCTTCACTCCTCCTCCTCCTCTACATTCCGTGGCGCCAATCTCCTCTCAGCCATCCCATCTCACCCTTCCCTCCCCCTCCTTAACTTCATACACACACACAGTTCCTTCACCTTTCCTTCCCTCCCTCCCATGGTCTTCGTTTTACGTCACCCTAAGCACCTCCACTTCCCTCCACGCTTCCCTGCCTCCACCTCTGCAGTCCTGGGCATCATCATCATCATCAACCAAACTAACCCACTTCCCCACCTCAATTCCACACACTGATTCTTTCACTTACGTCTTCCCTTCCCCGCAAGGTCTTCGTTTCACCTCCACGTCATTATCCTCCTCCACTTTTCTCCCCTCTCTCGTGCCTCCACCTCCTCTCCACCACCCCGACTCCTCTCCACACCCTACCCCACACACACACACAGTTCCTTCATTCAATCTCCTTTCCCTCCCTCTCTTCCACATGGCTTCCGTTCCACTCCTCCACAATTTACTCCATTCTCAAGCCTCCTACTCTTCAGATCTGGGGTCGTATTCGTACTTTTACTCATACAGCAGCTAAGAGACACTTCAAACCAAACTGGAATGAATGACAGAGTGAAAAATACGACCCAAACATATGATTTCCGACAGGAGTTTACCACAGAGGAGCCTTGTTTACCGTAGAAATTGGTTGGGCTGCTTTCCAAATGCATCCCCTGGGCGCCATCATCCTCTCAACCACCCTAACCCTCTCTCTCAAGTCTCTCCCCTCTCCATAACTCCACACACACAGCTCCTTCACCTGCCCTTCCACCGTCCCCCTGTCCCCCCCAACTTCTCTCCCTCATCCAGGGCACCCCACCGCAGGACAGTACGGCGTCAGTTCGCTCCCCCCCACCGCTATACCTCTGAACGTACCCCCATGGCCACCTCAAATCCACCACCACCATCATCTAACCCCGCGCAATATTTTTTTTTTCCAGTGAGCCCTTAGTATGTATTTCGAGAGTTTTTGGTTACGCGCGTGGTACTGCTTAAAAAAATACTTGAAGCAAAAGAAATGAAAGGAAAGGCCACGATATACTACACCACAAACAGCATTGCACTTTACGTAATATCTTTCACGGTACACGCTAAGCAGATATTTTCAAAGGGGAGCTAAAAATGGGCGGGGTGAGTGGAAAGGAATGGGCGGAGTGGGTGGAAAGGAATGGGCGGAGTGGGTGGAAAGGAATGGGCGGAAAGGAATGGGCAGGGCGGGTGGAAAATAGGTGGGATGGATTAAAGATGCTGGTGTGTGGTGGGGTACAACGGGACGAACACACCCTGTGAAATTGGGCGCTGAGCAAGGGAGGCGCTGGTGATGGAGACAGTCCTCTCTCAAAGTGCGACGGTGGAGGGGAGAGGTTAAAAAAGGTGAGGAGGGTGGCGTGAGGGTGGTGGGTAGTGGGACGGGGTGCGGCAATACACCCTGTGAAAATGGACTGTATGGACGTGGTTATGGCTGAATTCCTAACTTTCCCCAAACAGAGAAAAAAAAAAGTTAGCAGGAATCGCTCTTCTATATCCTAACGTCTCATACGGCAGTAAAAAATAAATGCATTGGACTACGAGAAAGAGTGTCCCGTCTGTCGTTAAAGGGATAAACTAAGAACCAATTAACAGTGATATCGGAACAGGAGAAAACTCATAATTGCTGGATCCTGGAAGAACAACACTCCGCCTCACTAGTTCTAGCCGTTCATCACTGCAAGTACTTAAACGGGAATCAAGGTGACAGTGAGAATCGGTTTGGCCAGAAAACAGGCCTGTAAAACTGGATATTCCTCCGTTTTTCATTCTTCAGAACTACACGATAAAACAAATTTGCGTCTGAAAACATACGATGAATGCTTCAGTGTGGAGATGCCCTGCCCCTGCACATCCTCTGACGATGCAGTGTGGGCGATGACGAAAACCTGATGCCACCTTCCTGCCCCCTGGTGCTAAACACAGACCAGATTAGCGGTGCTCTCCAGGGACGGAACTAGGGCTGGGTTGAGTTGGTTCAGAGCCACCACAACCACCGTAACAGCTACTAAGGGGCAACTCTCAACACAAAGGAGTACAAAGGAAAGTAAACAGCAAGCGACCTGTTAGTCCCTTCGTGTCTGTTATGGAGAATTCTTGAACTAACAAAGCTAATATATGACAGACAGAAAGGCAGGAAGACCCCCACACCACACCAATAAACTCAACACGATGACTTACTTTTTATCTTTTATTTTAACAAAGCTAACACCACACGAGGACAGGAGAGATCTCTTGTAAAAAAAAGAAAAGTCCACCTCAGGGGAATAAAATTGTCTCCAGGTAAGAAAAATACCAAACCAATATGAGATGGAGTGGAAAGAGCCCAGGATCGCCACGCCCACCTTTCTCAAACCGCTACCCTTCACTCCTCATTAATCAGCCCAGGAAGCCCTATTCAAACACCGACTTGGCCGAAATTGTATATAAGACTGCTTGTTTAGGCTTTTATCTTCACTCACAAAGCTACCAAATAATTCACAATCTATCCAGAGTGACAAATATGGAGAATACGACATAAGTAAACAGTTCCTGAAAAAAAAAAAAATCACTGCTATGGAGACGTTTATCGTAAGAAATGGTTGAGATTTTTTTTATGAATATGGCCTGGTTTCTCTCTCTCTCTCTCTCTCTCTCTCTCTCTCTCTCTCTTTCTTTGAAATTCTCGTCTTTAGCCAATATTCTTTCCTCCTTCACTGCTATCTTTCCTTCTCTCCTTCCTGCTGTGCCTCCCTCTAGGACAGGCTGTTGCTGTTTGCTTTCCTTTGCACTCCTGTCCTCTTCACCTTTGTAGTAAGAAGCCAGGTAAACGAAAGTGTGTGTGTGTGTGTGTGTGTGTGTATTTCCCCCTCCTCCACCTTTCCCGCCGTTCCTACCATTTTCCTTAAACCTGGTATGTTCCCTTCGTTAATTTTATCCATTCTTAATTAACTGTGTCTCCAAATTATTAATTCTAAGCTTCCTTTTTACCTTATCGTTTCTATATCAATATCCAAACCCCTCTCCCTCCCCCCGAAAAAAAAAAAATCACCACTTTCGTCCTCATCTCATGCCCATCACCTCTCAAAATACGTGATTCCTTCCTACTTAAATTTTTCAGTTAATACCCTGGGTTCCTGTTACTGAAAGGCGTGCAAAATATGTTAGCTAAGGGCAAGGCAAACCAAAAATTATCATTATTATTCATTCCGTCTCTCTCTAATCAATTCTTTATCTCTTGTTCTCCTGTGTTTTCGTCCAATTCACAGACGATTATTCACACTTCGTTCAGTCCTCGTCCCTATTCATTATTAACTCCCTTCACTCCGATGATATCTTTTGTAGCATAATCCTCGCTAGTTTCAGGGGCTTTGATGCAGTTCAGGGAGATTTTTCGAAGTGGAAGGGCAAGCTGAAGCCTAAATCAACCCCCTACTACTTCCTTTCCTCCTCCAGCTGAAGAAAATTGTCGAGAGATTGGAAGCACAGAGGAAAATTATATCCTCTGTCTAAAGGGATCAAATTCCTACCCTTTAGTTCTTCTATTAAGCTGCTCTGTTCACACGCCTTCCCTTTGTTTCATGTCCTTCGTCAATGCCTCTAAATTACGCCTTGTTTTGTTCCCCTTAACTTCTAAGTCACCCGATGAAACGTAATCTCCTCCTGTGTTGCTCCCATTCCACTCCATTATAAGCTGTTTCATTCCTCCCTCACCTTTTCTTGTCTCCTCCCTCTCTCTCTCCTTTTTAACCACTCCTCTCTCTCCTTCCCAGCTAAGTATCATCATTCCCTGAGTTTCCCTTCTCACCTTTCTTTCCCATCCTACTCCTCTCTTTCCCTGTTCCATTCCTCGGTCCCAATTCTTTTTCTACCAACAAACAGATCTTTTCATTCTTTGGCCTTCCCTTCTTTCCTTTCCCATTAAATTCCATCACCTCTTCCTAATTCTACTTGTCGCTTTTCTACTCAGCTATTTTCCATCATTCTACTTTGCCTTACCTCTCCCTTTCCTTTTAACAACTTCCCTTTCCTTCCCTTCCTCGCCAGAAACATCACCCTCTCCAACACTCCTTTCCCCTCTCTTCCTCCGTTCCCTCCTCTCAATCAGTTCTTTCCTTTCCCATCCCTCCTCACTCCTCCCACTTTCCTCCCTTCCATTATCAACTATTTTCCGTCCTTCCCTGCCCCTCTCACCCCCTCCCTTCCTGTGTGGGGGTGATGGAAGCAGGAGTTGTGTTGATAAATGCCATCTCGCTACCCACTCCCCCACCGCTCCCGCCCACTGAGGGGAAGAAGGAGACATAAGGATACAGGAGTGAAGAAGGCAGAATTATTGGGGGGGGAAAAACAGCAGAAAAGAAAAAAAAAGGAAATCACACACACACACACAAAACAGTATTAAGGATTGAAACAATGAAATAAGAAGTGATTGTGGAATGCATGACCTCTAAGACCGAAGTAAACAGAGAGAGAGAGAGAGAGAGAGAGAGAGAGAGAGAGAGAGAGAGAGAGAGAGAGAGAGAGAGAGAGAGAGAGAGAGAGAGAGAGAGAGAGAGAGAGAGAGAGAGAGAGAGTGTTCCTTAAAATGGTGACCTGTACACGAACAAACATGGTCCTGCAGCCATCCATTTATTCTGCGTTACACCCCTTTAATTATCTGATACATATTATATTTTTATCATTGCCCACTGAAATTATCGCCAAAATTGATCTTAACTTGAAAATTATTGGGTTTGGAGTTCACAGAGACGAAATATGCTTCACTAAACTCAAGTGTGGATTCAGTCACTATATCTATCTATCTATTGCCAGACGCCTCAATTCCGTAAGGGGTGGCCACAAACAAATCGCCTCCATGTCGCTCTGTTCCCCGCCAAGTCACTACTCTCCCCTCAGCTCACACACCCCTCTCTCTCATATACCTCTCCACTCCATCCCTCCAGCTCATCCTCGGCCCCCCACCCCCCCTGCCTCTCTCCCCTCCAACTCACTCACATACACTCTCCTCGTTAGTCTCTCGCTCTTCATCACTCGCTAAACTCAGATAATCAGCTCACCACACACACACACACACACACACACACACACACACACACACTTAGGGTATAAAATTACAGACAGGCAGATAAAATATATAAGACATACAGACAGATACTGCACGCTTCACCAGATACGACGTTAAAAGAACTGCTCCAGAACAATTAGGTCATGAACAAGAGTGGTTTGTGTGGCTAGTTTGGCTGGTAAATACATACCGCTGTCCTCCAACACGCCAGGGTCACCGTACCTGAAAGTAAACAAGAAGTTGATTTGGGTAATACAGGTGAGAGAGAGAGAGAGAGAGAGAGAGAGAGAGAGAGA
>JAGKTI010039909.1:0-10488 GCA_018397915.1 Birgus latro
TAACGTGCCCGGACACTGGGGTGGGTGGAGAGTTAATGTACAAGGGGGAGGCACGATGGAAATAAAATATACTCCTTCTGTTGGTCACTGAGGTGTTTCACTCGCGTGCCTGTGGATTGGGGAGGAAGAGTGTAAATAACAAGGGAATGGCACAACTGACACAATATTAATGTTCTGCTGGTCACAAAGGCATTTTGTTCACGGGGGGGGGGGGTGCGGGACTCTACTCAGAATATAAGTCAGGCCACGGTTAGCTATTAGGCTCGTCCAATCTTATACTCTGGGTTCCTTGTCACTTAACTCGAGAATACACTGTAGGGGATCACTCGTATAGTAGAAGTTAATGCACACAAATATCAGGGTCGAAAGAGCACACACATATGTAAAGGCCACTCACTTCATTACCACTGGTGGGCCCTAGGTTGATTCCTCCGTCCTGAGGAATGGCAGAGTGGCGCGCCCCTGGACAGGGCCCCACACTAGGGTTATGACAAATCTCAAATTTATTAGCCTGGGGTTCTAAACGATGAACTTTTACCTAAAACTCACAAAAATGACTTTGATTTTGCCAGACCTTGAAAAAACCTCCCGCACCTAAGACAGTTTCATATTTCACATTAAAACACCTAGCTTCTCAAACACTCTTTATTATAACATGTCAGTTTTACATACAATACACATGAGGAATACATGAAAATGAGTACATATAGCATTTGTAGTGTTTTTAATAGTTTTTTTTTCAGATTTGTGTATTAGTGTTAATAAATTTGCTGTTAAGATATTTGTCTGTTTTGCAAGTAGAACGAACCTCCTCCATCAACTTTACAGCTCTCTCAGCTACTATGTTGGAGCGAGGCACATCAAGCACTGATGGTTCCTTTTTCCAGTGAGTAGAGAAGCATTTCACAGCTTTGGGACACTTAACTTTGGATATTGCTGACAACAGGTCTTCATAATCAGTCTCTGAATAGTGTTGGTTAGAAAACCAGGCCCGCGACCATGTAGTTGCAATGAAATCGCAAGTAACCCCCAGCTGTTCTTGCCAATTAGGAAGAAGGAAAAATGCAATAAGTGCAAAAATTCCTCGTGAGTTCCACCTGGCACTGTGAAGTGATGGCAGCTTGTGCCATTTGATGTGAGGCTATTTTTCCTCCGTTTTGTAAAACTTGTATGCTTCACAAAGCTCAAAAAGGAATTTAAAATCATCTCTCCAGCCAAGGTTCTCATACTCTGGTATCACTTCTGTTCCCATATATGCATTTTGCAAATCATCATACTGTTCCACTGCTGATTTTGACATTTTACTTTGCAAGGACATATTTCCAAAAAGCAGCACTCAACAGCAAATTTTCCACAGCAATACTGCAAAGAAAGCAATATTGTATGAATGATGTGATTTGAACAACTATACAGTATACATTTACACAGTTTTAAACATCAAATCGGTTTGGTTAAGCTGCTTGTTGCAAGTACTAAAGCAGTCTGGCTGCAATGGACGACAAATGCAGTCCTTTTAAAATTCAACAGTTTAATAATACAAAACAACAATAGCAATTACAGTACAACTAATATTGAGATCTCTTACAAATAATATGCAGTGCACTGTTAATGTCAGTGTGACCCACTTATAATGTAAACAATAGAAATGAGTTCACAGATTTAACACTAAAGGGCCACTGATCAAACAATTTTATCTATTTTACCTTTTTTTTTTTTATTTCTTTTAATTATTGTTTAATAACATATTTTAGCAATATTCATTTGTATATATTTCCTTGTTATTTCTTGATACTTGTTAATTCGTTTCTTGTTACGTTATTTTGTAAATAGTATTTTGTATTCTCATGTATTTTTAAAAGTGATGTGGTGCTAGGTGCGGGAAGTTTTTTCATGATCCAATGAAATGAACTTCATAAAAGTGATCTTTGGGTAAAAGTTCATCAAATGCAACATCAGGAAAATGAAAGTTTTGAAAAAAGTTTTTTAGTCATAACCCTACCCCACACGTAATCGTGAGACTAGGGGCTCGGCCCGAAGAGAGCCAGGAGACGGGCCTGTCATCGAGTCTGGGAGAGACTCAGGGAGGCCTCGCCCACAGGTAAATCGCGCCCTGGTGTTCGGGGCAACTCCCGGGGCATCTCCCAGTGTAATGCCATTTTTCTTACATATAATATAAGTAGTATAAGAGTAATTTAAGTTCGTATAAGTCTAGCGTAAGTATATGATGTATGTAATTTACATTAGGTTATGTACGTGATAAGTGTGTATTCTGGACCGTGTTAAGATGTTGTAAAGTGTGAAGTGAACTTTGTAAGTCTTATTTTGGACTTGATTTTACTAGTAGAAGCAACTGGTCAAGGAGACGAGCAGGAGCATCTGGTTTCGATAGAGTGATACAGAAAGTTAATTTGGAACTTATATTGGCGAAGAGTCATATTTACACCTAGAATTCAGATTTTTGTACTTAGGCTTGTGTTTTCTGTATTGTTCTATTAAATAACGTTGTCTAAGAACTTAAGTAAGGTCTGATTATTGATTATTGTCATAGATAACCGCGAAAATTAATTTATTTGGCATAGACCTCAGTTGTTGCGTAATGTTGTGTAACGCCGCGGGCGGGACAAAGAGAAATTGTATCAAACCATGATTTCAGGCATCGTATGTTAAACTGTTAGACCTATGTCATTGCCACAAAATGTAAATCATCATAAGTCATATTTTTATAAGTAGAGTAATGCGTACGTGTTTATGGCAAATCTTGTGCGTTGATATAACATGGAGACTGTAACGTAACTGTTTGAAGTCAGAACCAGATAGAGAAGTCGGAGAGGGTGTTCGGGGAAACGGGCTCCCGCGTGCCCACGAACCACCACTCTCCAGTAAGACCTCGTTGTGTGAGGGCGTTCTTTCCAGGTATGGTCCGAGTATTCACAGTATTTCTCTCTTATACGTCATCATAATTAGTTGTCGTTATAACTCTATTTAAAGTAAGATATCTGATCATATTATGAAAACCCTATGACTCTCCAGTAAGACCTCGTTGTGTGTGGACGTTCGTTTCAGAACCGGCAAGTGACTCTGGGTCATGGAGTTGGCGCCGGTCATTGTATTGAGAGTCAGAACGACCAGTGCCCGAGAGCCCTTTACACTAATTTTCACTTAGTCTGTTTCCAATGCACAGTACAGTCAAAGTCGGTTGGTCCACTTAGTAAGCTAATTATTTATAAAACAAATGTAATATGTTGGTTAAAGGTGTGTGAGAGGCGGAATGGTGTGTTGCCCCGCCATGTGGTGCGCTGTGAGCGCTGAGTTTGCATTCTATCATAATCTTGGTTTATGTATATTTTTCTAGATATGTTATGTGTTGTAACCCAGTGATTATAGGGATGAGTTCTTTAGAATTGAAGCAAACAGTGAACACATTGTAGTTGGGTATCACTACGAGTCCTTGTGAGACCGTGGTTTAGGGGAGTTCCCCCTGTTGAAGTTTTCTATGATGGAGTCGGGTAAGCGAATTTTATATGTATCGCGTTAGGCGGGTCAGATGATTTATAGACTGTGTGGAATAGATCTTGCAGTCTCTCTTTCAACTATTCTGGCGTATCAGAGACTATTGATTTATTAAGGTCTAGTAATTAAAGCTTGCTTGAAACTATTTCATTTTGTGTAATTTAAGGAAAAAAATATAGATAAGTAAATTTTAATAGAATGTGTTTGGAATAAATCTTCTAGGTAGTATATGTAAGACTGAGTGGCCCGCAAGGCATGTTTCATCTAAAGAACCACGCTCTCTTATAGAATTCTCACGCTACCCCGGTGGAGCCATAGGCCTCCTGTCCCTCTTCCATCGTACGGGACTAATATCATTAATCTTTTTTTTTTTTTTCCCGGCAACTGCTGGGTGGTGGCAGCGATACCAAATTATTTTAATTATTAACGAGGCCTTCTTAATGCTCTGGCAGTAACAGTAAACACTGGGACAAAACTTAATTCAACTATTAGACTGGTGTTCACATCGGTGGGATTAATTAATTCAAGTTCTCAAGGGTGCTTAAGATTGGCGCCCTTCCACCAGGGCACTGGAAACCGGGGTGGCTGGACTGCGGCAACGGCTAGAGGACTGCGTCGCCGACAGGGTCGTCACACGGGAACCTCGGGCCGGGGGAGTAGTAGACAGGGCCCGACGTTGGCTGTGGGGTCTGCGGAGACTCTGCTTCCCCAGCTGTTCACTCTGGTAGAGTTGCAGGGAACCAAGGCCTCGGGTGAGGCCTTGCCACGGCTTGGGAGAGGGGTCCTTTCTGGCTGCAGGTCCTCCTGTAGGAGAGAAGCGGACTGTGGCCTGCTTTACATCCGACCTGACGTGACTAGTGGCCAACGTCGTGGTAGCACAGGGGACATCAGCTTCAATGCAGCTAGTGGCCTGCTCTGCCTCTGGCCTGACGTGACTAATGGCCGACGTCGGAGTGGCCCAGGGGATAGCAGCTTCAGTGCGGCTAATGGCCGGCCCTACGTCTGGCCTGACGTGAGTAGTGGCCGACGTCGTAGGACTTCGTAGTGGCGCAGGAGGTTGTTGCTCTGGTGCGGCTAATGGCCCGTACCGGTGAGCTGAGAGGACTAGTAGCAGAGGGACGGACTGTGGCCGATCCTGCCTCGTACCCAGTACGGCTTGTGGCCAATACTGCGGCGCCACTCGGGGGGTAACGGCTACAGGAGTTGGACGACTTATGGCCTGTCCTGCCCGGCCGGCACGCGTCCATATCGCGGCCCTGTAGCGAGGATGCAATTGGGGAACGGACTGTGGCCGGTTCTGCCCCATACCCGGTATGACTGTGGCCGATACCGCGGCGTTGTGTGGGGTTGTAAACTCCACCCCTTACTTGGCGAGTGGAATTCCGGCATGAGACTAGGCGCCGGCGACTGTTATCTTTCCGGGTCACCACCTGGGAGCAAGAGGGGCGCCGGGAAGTGATACAGGTGCGCCGTTCCTGTTCCAAGCCGCTCTGTGTCAGCGGCGGTCCCCCGGTGGTACTGGGGGGGGTTGGGGTTGATGGTGTCGTCTGCTCTGGCCGTCGTGTCGTCTGCGGCTCCAACCCTTAACTCCTGTATTTCAAAATTGTACATAATTATGATACCTTCCACCAAATTATCTATGCATAATACCTCCATTAGAAATATGCATAACGAACACTCAGATGCTTATTGCTAAAGCATTTTTTTTTTTTTCAAAAAACAGCATCACACATTTGAATGTTTATACAAACACCATTCATATAAACCACCATTATACCCTCTCTGTATCTATACCATTTTTATTAGTACTCCATAAAAAGCCATTTTACTACAGGAACTCTTTTATATTACTGTCATTACAATTCTTAACTATATATATTATTACATACTAAATATTAGTCAATATAATATCCAGCAACACGAACATGTAACACACTGACCTAGGTCTGGCCTGTTTGGATATTTCTAATGTTTTCTGTATCAAGGACGTTCAAAAGGCCTATTATTCTCCATCTTTAATCCTATATATGTACAATATTACCGGTGTTATGTATCCAAATATTTGCTTGTGTAGGCAACAGGCTGAGAGTTAAAAGATATATAGCACAGTACTATACAAAACACACTCTTAACACTTACTTATCCCTTTTATAAGCCAAGCGCGAATTGACTTCTTAGGCTGGTTCTAGTGTAGCAGTGACACACTGAGTACAGAACTCAACTGAACTCAGCGAAGAACAACTGCCGCTCTCACTCTCTCTGGATGCTAAACTGCGTAAGGCTTTACCAGCCGGCAGGAACAAGTACGATAAGATACAACGTATCAGTTCGCGCTGCCAGCTCCGCCCAGCCTATCATTGCACCGCCTTTAGTTACCGGATGGGTAAAAAAAAAACTAAAAAAAAAAAAAAACTGCTTTGGCATGCAAAGTATAAACAAAGCCAGGATGAAGCCTGTCCACACATTACTATGGCCTTCCCTGCGAAACTCACTAACAGTGAGTTTGACTTGGAGAGAGCATTTTTCTTGTAGCTAATTGTGCTAAATATTATTATAAACTATAACTTTAGACTAAATTTAATTTTCCAATATAATAAAGTAAAACTTCATATTGTACCGTCAAACAGGAAAATTATACCGCTTGATGGAAATTGTACCGAAAATGGCACTTTTTTTTTTTTTTTTTTACAATGAAGGACCGTAGTACCGCAAGCCTAAAAATGTACCATTTTGGTACAATTGTACCGCAGGTGGCAACACTGGTAGTAGCATTTCTTAAAATGCTTCGAGATAATGTATTTTAATGTTTTAAGTCATTATTATTAATAACAAATAATCAATTAAAATACATTATTTACCGTATTGAATAGCATATGCAATTTCTTACAAAAATAATTAAAACATTATTTAAATATCCACAGCCTAGTAATTTATTAGGCTGCGGATATTTGATTTAAATAATGTTTTAATTATTTTTGCAAGGAAGGAATTGCATATGCTGTTGTATATCTATATTAAATTATTAAATAAAACGTCTTGAGAAAATGCAGATAAAAGTAAAACTGGCAACATCACAGCCTTTGTTTTCCTTTCCCTCTCCGGCTCCGCTTCGCTCACTCGTCTGTATGAACTTTACGAGTTAACAACGAATTGCTCCTCCGGTCCTACCGCCATATTTACTTTGTGTGAAGTAATTTGTGAGTAATGGATGCCCCCAGTACCAGGAGTACCGGCTGCACTGCCCAGAGTTGCCAGCCAGATGCAGAGTGTGAAATTCAAATGACCGAGAGAGTGGAAATAGTTATTTGAGAGGAGCACGTCGAGACCAGGGTTGCCAGATTAGGCTACAAATAGCGAATTGGGCTACTTTTGGAAGCCTTGTGCTACTAAATTTTAAATTTCGCTTGGGCTAAATTAGGCTGCTAATGAGACGAAAGTCAAAGATTGATTAGTGTTTATATATCATTTAAAATATAATTACCTTTTGAAGACACACAAAGATAATTTATAATTTATCATATCCTCCTGCTTTAAATTGTCCGCACTCTCATATTAATCCCTGACTGGCTGTTTAACTCGAGCTGACCGTGTGAGATTACCACCCGTCAGTCATGTACTCGTAGATGGAAAGGAAGACGTTGATAATCTTCAGGTGTGAAGACGGGGTCGTGGAGACTTACTGAATGATTTAAATATGTAATTATAATGAGATGTGCAAGAAAATACGTTCCTATAGTTCCAAAAATACTTTCGTTAAGTTGAAAAAAAAAATGACAAGTTCAGACAGTAAGAAAGAGTTCTTAAGAAGAAAAGGAAATGAAATAAGGGATAGAGAAGTAAATATAGTTAATCCAGCAATTAAGGAGTTCTGTGTTAACTTTAGGCTTACATCACTTCGAGCAACCCTACAGGAGCACTGAAGCAGCACTCAACTGGTAAGTTGTGCAAAGTTTAAGTATTTGCGTCTGTATGTACAGTATATGCTCGTATATAGATAGATAGGATGGATAGGTAGATAGATAGATGTAGATATAGGTAGGTAGATATGTATATAGACTGTGCATAATTATATTGGGCTACTTTGTACCGAAATTGGCTACTTTTGAGGCCTGTTTCCGCTAATTTTCGTCACAAGAATCTGGCAACCCTGGTCGAGAGAGACTGACAGATGAAGCGAAGGATCGTTGTGGTGTGGATGTTGATGTGATTGATGATGATGATGATGATATCTCATCATCATCATCAAACGTTAGGAGAAACACACTGAGGTGTTTTGGCCATATGGAGGATGGAAAATAACGAGGAGAGTGTATGTGAGTGAGAGAGAGGGGGAGGGCAAGGATGAGATGGAGGGATGGAGTGGAGAGGTATATGAGAGAGAGGGGGGTATGAGCTGGGAGCATGGTAGTGAAATGGTGGAGGACAGGGTGAGGCGATTTGTTGTGGCCAATGGCCACCCCTTACGGGAGTAAGGCGTCTGGCAATAGATAGAATAACAATAAATAAAAGTAAGTATGCTAATTTATTTAAATATCTCAATATTTTACAGTAATTTCCACAAATATATGCAAATGGTTTGCGCTAGCGCTTTGAAACATTGCTCAAGCTAAATATTAGATTGCGCACTTGCGCAAGTTACAGATATTGGAAAGTAATAATAATAAATAAAGGGAAGTTAGTATGCTAATTTAGGTAAATGTCTCAATATTTTACAGTAATTCCCATGAATACAAATGGTTTGCACTTGCACTTTGCGGCATTGCGCAAGCTAAATATTAGTCAGAATGCGCACTTTGCGCTTGCGCAAGGTAGTGAACTGTGGATCGCGCATTGCGCTTGCGCAAGGTCCTTTTTCATTTGCGCTGCCCACCACTAATATATATATCGTTACGTCCCCGTACCACACTGCCACAGGCTCCAACAGCACTAGTTCAGCACAGGAAGGGCATTACCCAGTAAGTTGTTTTTTCTATGGTGTACAGTACACAAGACCAGTTGAGGCGTTGTAAATTATCACTGACTTCATAAGTTCACTGTCTTTATTTTCGAAACAATTACACTGAATACTTTCCAACTTCACTATTCTCACAAGCATTGGAGCAATAAAAACTTCAATAACTGCAATTGCACTTAATGCTTGACAACACTTCACTTTTTTCACAAGTACCCATGATATACAAACTGACAGTGCACTACACTGAAACAGAACTGAAAACCGACTGACTGACTCTAGTTGTTGTTGTTGTTGTTGTTGTTGTAGATATTCCCACCTGACAAAGTCAGAGTGGGAGCGGGCCTCTGGGCCCACCAGAGAAAAAACTGCAGGTGTAAAGCAGGTGAACTAGCTGAAGCTAGTGTTGACGTTGTGGTGTTTAAGTATAGCACGGACGACGTAGTCGAGAATGGCTACGTCGTCGGCGTGACTCGCGCTCGTGAGAAGCAGACAGTCAGCGTGGCGGTCTAGGAACTGCTGACGGCGGACGTGGAGGCGGTAGAGGGAGTCGGTGATGTCAGAGAAGTTGGCCCCATTATATTGATCTTGATATTGAAAGATCTGATCCACTGAGAGAGACTCGAGATGGGCGCGAGTTTTCTCTCTCAGTGGAGGGAGGTGGGCCAAGACTCCCTGATGGTGATCGGCAGTGGTGGTGGAGACAAGCGGTGGAGACGCTGGTGGAGACGATGGAAGGTCTGTCTCCATCTCAACAGGTAGTGGAGGCCTGCCTTTCTTCCCCTTCTTGTTTTTCTTCTTCGGCTCGCCATCAGCAGCAGGTGGTGGAGAAGATGGGGGGAGGTCCTCTTCTTCCCTGTCGGTGGAGGAGATGGGAGAAGGAGCCCTTTCCTCGGCTACTGACGGCAAGCGGCAGGAATCTTCAGTAGGAGCTGGCTGGGCTGGCTCGGTGGGCAGTGCAGTGGCGGTAGTGGCGGTGGCAGCAGTTGCTCTGTTTAGGGGAGCATTGAGCTGCAGCCTGATCCGCGTTTTTGGGCGGGGTCTGGGAGGCTGCAGCTTGGTGGCGCAACGCTCCTGACGAGGGGCAGTATGAGTATCACAGGCAAAGCACTGTGGGATGACAATGCGCGGAAGCCCGTTTTTCTCAAATATCTGTGGGAGAAGAACGAGCATCGCCGCCTTATCACCGCCACAAAATGCTCGTGCCGTCGCGATACACATGGCAACTATTGTATCACTCTCCCCAGTGCACCTAGGATTCCTGGGCTGACGATCCCGAGCCGAGGGGCGCCGCCGTGCATGAGCAGAGCCCTTCACAGCTGCGCCTCCCGGCACGGTAACGTTAATAGCCTCGGGACCCTTCGGTGTCTGTAGGAGACTGAACACAACAACCTCACCCTCGCGCAACGGGCGTTTCCTGCCCCGTGAATTGGTAACATCGATCTTCAGGCGGTGCACAAATACATCGGCGCCGGTGTCTTGGCGCCGAATGAATCCATACCCTGCCCTCACGTTGTATCATTTCACGGTGCTAGAGGTGGTGTGGGCCCATGGTGGCTGGAATCCTGCTATATTAGCCCCCCTCAATGGGTCGAAGGCTGGAGCAGGTGTAGAGGACGTCGCAGGAGGAGATGCTGCCATGGCTGCATGGTTGACTCTAGGCTCTTCCCCATCCTTATATAAGCTTGCACTGTACTAGAATGATCTACATTCTACGAGAACAACAGTTGCCAACTCGAAGATATCAAAAACATGCAAGTTTTCTTACAATACATAACACTAGATTATTTAACATACGAACTTAAATTAAACTACATAATTTAACAGGCAATCACAAATAAAACATTATAGAGAAAAAAGGCACAAAAATTAATGCATAACTTACGAAACAACTACGTTCACAAACAGCAGGCAAACTGGCAAGTCTGACACGTACCGGAACTGCGTTAAATATCGGGAATCAGTGAGAAATTTCTCGACTACCTAACTGGCAAATCTCGCTTCTTAACAATATCTATCTATCTATC
>JAGKTI010039910.1:0-10488 GCA_018397915.1 Birgus latro
AGTACTCCACATTAACTATAACACAATTCATGCATCCCATCTGATCAAGGATCGGTGTTTGAGACAAGCACGTCTTTCATTTTACTCGCCTATTATGCGTAAGGACATCAATGTTCACTGTGATTCCTGTGTTCCCTGTAATCGTCATAAAGGGTCAGCTGGATTACCTGCTCCACTTCTGCAACATCCAGTTCCGTCACGTCCATGGGAAACTGTTTCTATTGACCTACTTAAATTACCTCTTACGGAGTCAGGCGCAGAGAATTTGTTTGTGGCAGTTGATAATTTCTCACGTTACTGTGTTCTCGTGGCTCTCCAAGACAAGACTGCTAAAAGTATTGCACGTGCCTTCATTTGATCACATGATTAATTTGTCCATTCACTACACTATCCACCGTTATTACCGATAATGGCTCAGAGTTTAACAATAGTCTTCTTGTTGAGAGTTGTAAGCAGTATAACATCAATAAATGTAGTGTCATACCCAACCATACAGCTTCCAATTGCCTTGTCGAACGACAAAATCGTAAGGTGCTGGAGTGCTCGAGGTACTTAGGTTCTCAAAGCACCTGTTGGGATGTGTGTATATCCCAGGTTGATTCCTCAGTCAATAGTTCCATCAATAAATCCATTGATAATACTCCATTCTTTGTCTTATACGGACTTGATTAAAAATAACAATAATAATAATAATAATAATAATGCCCTATTCAATGCTTTTATCGAAACCTGGTTCACTCTATAAACTGGATAAGTACGTGAAAGTGTAAATGACAGACTTCCAGAAAATACATCAGTATGTAAAGGCTAATCTTGCCTTATCTAAAAAGGACATGATACATCGTCAGCATAAGTCTGCATCACCCATCAGCATTAACGTAGGAGACTTAAAATTCGCTCGCTCATATACACGTAGTTCTAAATTAGATGACAAATTTACAGGCCCACACTGAGTGATATCTCATAACGGTAACAAATTTGCGATTAAAGATTTGTCATCTGAAAGTATGTGGGCTCACGCAGGCGATCTTATGTGAACTTCCAGGTACTTCGAGTGGGAGGAAAACCAGGAAAATGCTTCTTCTCCTCCTCCTCCTCCTCTCTCTGTCCTTGCTTCCCCTTCATCACCTTCTACTCTACCTTTTACTGAGTACAGACAAAAGCCTCGCTCAGCAACTCCCCCCACTGGTGTTTGTGTCTGTCCCTCCACCTGTCAGGACCACTTAGCTGATCTGAACGCTAATCCGGATTCCTTTTATAGGTACAGTAAGATGTTGTGGAGAACGTAGGCAGCCCTGTTGGCACTAGCTGTCCTCGGTTCATCTCCTGAGTGTTAGGGATAGAAATGGGGTTCTCTACCAAGAGGGCAGTTGGCGAACGCTGGGGGGAAGAAATGTTACTAGAGAGCGTCATTTATGATACTAGGTAGTATTGTTACATGTATGAAAGAAATAGGTATGCAAATGTACAAAGTTTTGAATGTCTCACTGAAATGAAAAGATTAACGTTACTATAGAGATACAGTATATCATCTTCCAATAAATTATGTTGCAGGTAGAGAATTTATCAGTTGTTATGTTACCATAGACCTTGTTCCAGCGTCAGATCTTCACTTAATTTTGCAATGGGCTCACGCTAACTTTAATCTTATTTATTTATTTTTTTCTCGAGAGTGTACTATCCTATTACAGTATACTAGAGACTACCCTCTATCCACGACTATCTTATTCCTCTTCTGTTTGCAGTCATCTTCATCTCTTCCTTCAGCACACACACACACACACACACACACACTCTCTCTCTCTCTCTCAATATTAGGAACGATAGGATCCAGATTTAAATAAGAAGAAGAACGAAATGGGGGGATCAACAGCAGGTTCACGGTTCAGTTAAGGAAATGTCCCTCAGCTCCCTCCTAATCACTCGAAAGGACGGCTGTGGAGTGAAGGAAAAGGCCAGCTCCAGTCAGCGGTTCATCACTGTCCCGTCCACATGAGCCTGGAGTACCAACAACAACTACCACCACCATCACCATCACCACCATCGCCACCACCACCAATAACAACAGACATAAAGGAAATAATCCATCAGTATATTCATTTATCCACTTCACCCACAGTAATATCCCTGAACAGTATTTCAGAATGTAATACCTATGTCAGATGTATTTCAACACAAAAGTCATCTTTTACCACATGTATATGACGAAACATTCTTCTACTCATGTAATATACTCATCAAAACAGTAAACATGAATTTTAAAACAGAATCTATATCCTAGAGGGAGTCCACCAAACAGATAACCCTCCAGCACATCCCTCCATCCTCACCATTATAGTTGCAATGCAGTCCTCATTTCTAACACTACCATATATTCCACAAGCGTATTTCAGAACGCAGTCTATACTCCACTAGTACTTCACACGATACACCTTTACTCAAGTAATCTATCAATATATTTATAACACTAACCTCATCCCTAAGCGTCTTATATACGACCCATCTTATAGAATGTATTTCAAAAATGTAATCCATACGCCACATAATTATATTCCAACGCTCAGCCTACCAGCATTTGTTTCTCTCAACAAAACAAACATCTGAAATGAAGCAGTCCGTCCATATATTCAAAACTATTTATCCATATATCTATCTATTGCCAGACACCTTAATCCTGTAATGGGTAGCCACAAACAAATCGCCTCCATGTAGCCCTGTCCTCCGCAGTTTCACTGACCTGCTCCCAGCTGACACACCCCTCTCTCATTTACCTCTCCACTCCATCCCTCCATCTCATCCTTGGATATTCAAAACACTAGCTGAATTTTATCTATTTTACATTTCAGTCATCCGATAGTAAGAACGTATTTGACAATGTAATGTGTCTTCTAATTGCATTCCAGCATAAAAGTCACCCTGCAACATATGCTTCCTTCGTCATCAATATTTTCATGGCATTGACCTCAAGATTGTATTTAAATGTATTCTCTGTCCCAAATAATTCCAGTATACATCTCACCCTATTACCTATACATCCCTTCTTCTCCCGGCAGCCAAATCTCCGTCTTCCCCTCTTATTCCTGCCTTCCAGCTCACCGGTAAAACGAAGTAATAATGTCTCAAGGGAAGATCCAAGGGAGTGAAGGGTGTGCCAAAAGGGAAAGATATAATAAAGATCTATAATATGGAAATGATACTGCAAGGACGGACAGAGGACGAAGGGAACTGTGCTACATATTAAACTCTGTCTCAAGTGCGTCTTTTCTTACGCACAGAGGAACAAGGAAGGATTAGATATTGCTTTTCAACCCTTTTATTACCGGGGTCTTTCCTAAACTTAAGATGATCCTGTGAAGTTAGCAGGAATAAAGTAAATAATGCCATCATCATATTAAACCCCTCACCTTGCGGGACTCTGTATTTTGTTCTTGCTATCTACACACGACTTTCTTACCTTTCAGTTCTCTCAGAGAAGTTTAATATAGCCTTCATGAATTCCTTCAGTACGAAAGGTTTTTTCTCTTGTTTCAAGGTAGTAAAGCTGAACTATAAACGAGTCGTTATCATAATTAAACGTTCAGCCGAATGACGTCACCAGCAATTTTCTTGTTGTCTCCAAACGACTTTAGAGTGATTGGGCGAGATGTTTCAAACAGAAGGTAAGAAATAGAGCTTTTGTTAACCCCATCTCTACGAAAGGTCTTTCCTAAGCTGAATTCATTCCCCTGGAACTACCAAGAATTAACAAAAATAAGACATTACTGTATGTATTACACGGGCCGGCTAGCACATGCCTGGCATGGGCGGGCGCTCTGCTGTGCACGTTGAAGCAGTGTTTGACGGGTCCTGAAGAGAACTAATACGCAGGGCCGAGGAACACCACTTTCTGTCTCTGGAGAGTGAGTCCCCCCACTCAACGAGTAACGCATGAGTTTTGGTGAGGAAGGCTTTGGAGCGCAGCGTGAGAAGTGCGTGTGGAATCTATGATGTAGTAGTTGTGTCTGGGAAGCAAGTCTGTCCTTATCATGGTTAGAATCTATGAAGGGCATATTACTGCACCCTCTTAAATGTCCATATTGAGTAAATCAGTCAGGAGAATAGGAAGGAGCCCGCTCTGTTATCTCGATCGCCGAAGAATCCAGTCTGAAGGTGTTAAGAAGACAATAGCTGCAGACATAAATGTATCTGCACAACTGGCAAGCGATGGCATAAATTCTGGCATTATTCCAGCATCAGTTGTCTCTTGTTTGATACACAAGAAGCGAATGGAACATGACGATCAGGGTTCCGGTTATTCCGATCCGGTATAAAAGGCAATCACTCCGATCCAGTATAAAAGGCAATCATACGGCCACAGCTGTGCAAATACACTCTCTTCGATGTAATATATGCATGTTGTTGGTTGTGTTTAACAACAGGCTACTAAAGATATAGCTATCAGTTCTGCCCGACACTTATTAGTTTTTAAAACTGATAAACTTTGGACAATAATCGCATTTACCTGTAAAAGGAAGCTGTGATGAGGACGCATTTGGTGGCGTTCTGTAAGCAGAGTGGAGCTGAGCAGCTATGGCGTTCGACCTTGACCCAAACTTCCCGGTCCAAGATTGGTGAGGCGCTATCTACCACAAGGAGACGCCGGTTCTCTACAAGGTGTATGTACTATACTGTACCATATGGATGGCCCCACAAAAGCAGTTGCTTACCTCTGTCGACGGGCCTGCTCGGCCAGAGAGACAACACGTAAAGGGAAGTACAGACAACGGAAAAAGTTCGCTCGCCTCCCCTGCCGCTCTATCATCTCTGTGATTCAGACTCGTGAATGCGAAGCAGTGGACACAGGTGCAGAGTATTGCTAACAGATGGCGTGCTGTGATGTGGGGTTGGGGTGGGCATTGGGAGGGATATGGGGAGGTTCCTCCGTAGAAACGAGGTGACGTGTCAAGTAAGCGACCAAGATAACCCACACAACACAACCGTATCTCAGACAGGCAAAGATTACGAGCTATATTGTAGGTGGGGGCGCTCACCATCCACTCACTCGATGTAGGGCTGCTCTCGGGTGTCCGTCCTTTCCTCTCCTCCATCTTTTTTTTCTTTCCATCCTCTTCTGTCATTGCCTTCATTCTTTCCTCGTCCTTCTGCCTACGGGTGACTTTACACTCCCTCTTCTGTATTCCTTTCCTTCATTCTTTCCTCTTCCTTCTGACTGTGGGTGACTCTACACTGAGTGACAAGCCAAATGGTTTCCTGTACACTAGGAAACCGTTTACCACGCTGGGTGGTAACCATATAACCAAATTTTGGCGCCTGGTGGTTTAATGGGTAATTACGGCGCTCCAATCGGATTGAGCCGGTGAAGGTTTATATCCAAGGGATAGTTGAGGTTTATTGCTCACATAATACCACTCAGGGATGAGTGAGGCTGGTCATTCTCATCTTAAATGTCAGGACCAACTTGCTTAGCCCCGGGCACTTACGCTCCTCATGGGGCAACGTATGATTGGATGATGAATGAATGAAAGAATGTACTTCACAAAATATATAGTTTTAATTTATCATAACCCTTTCATAACGGTGATTATTATTACTAGTGTGGATGAACTAGATTTGGGAAACCACCGTCGTGTTTGTTATTCTTATGTTTTGCGGCATGTGAATATAGTCGCTGCCGTTCCGTGTTCCCTAATCCCAAGATTCATCATAATCTAGCTTAAATATCGGTAATTTGTTGGTTATATTAACAGTTTAGCCTAGTTACTTTTGAAAGGATTTTTTTACGGATTCAGTATGTGTGTCAGACAATCAGTGTTCATGCTGCCTGTATTTGCCCGCAGACTGACTGCTTATGTGTATTTGCTTGCCGTCTGCGTAATATATGACACTTGGGAGTAGCGACTACACATCAGCAGCATCGAATATACAGTACTCCTTTGTTGTCTGTGAGCTATGGTAACAGGGAACAGCATATTAACATATTAAGTAACTTGGTAATAGGCAATAAATTATGAAATAGTTTCCCAAAGAGTAGGATCAATGTCTCTTAGCTAATGAGTTTCCAACCTCCTCAGCAATGGCCACGGGAAGAGCAAATGCTGTCGAGGTCATCACTGATAGGGCGAGAATTATCGGCCTATGGCAGGGAGGTATGGCTACAGTAGAGTTTGCAGCCACAGTCGGAGATTGTCAGCGGACGGTTCAGAAGTGGATCAGGAGGTGGCGTGAAGAGGGATCACTCCAAACGAGGCCAAGGAGTGGCCGGCCTCGGGTCATAACAGCTGAGCAGGAGGCTCAGTTGTTGGATGCTGCTGAAAACAGGCCACTGGTGACAGCTGTGCAGCATATGCGAGACCTTCAACTCAGTGCGACCCCCAAACATGTAGGCGACTGTTACTAAGGCATTCCATTCACCGATACACACCAGCCAGAAAAGAATTTCTCACTGACAAACAATAGGAGGCACTACTTGGTTTTGCCTTAGAATACCTTGCATATGATCAAAGTTTCTGGAGAAATGTGATTTTTACTGACGAGAAACATTATACATCAGTTGAAGCTGGGTCACGCCATTGCTGGAGACGAGAAAATACCCGATTCAAGGCTAAAAGTATTCAGCAAATAGCAAAGAGTGGGCGTGTTAGTGTCAACATGTGTGTCTGGATGTGTGCACATGGGCCGGGAGAGCTGACTGTTTTAGAGGGAAGATTCACTGGCGGACAGTATGTTGAGGTGTTGCAAGAATTCCTGTTACCATCAGTGAGAGCTACGGCAATCCCACACCCAGAACCCATAATATTAGTGCATGACAACTGCCCCGTCCACAAATACAACATTGTAAACCAGTGGTCACAAGATCACCAGGAAGCAACCCCTGAACTGGCCAACAAAAGGTTGTGATATCAACCCAATAGAGAATTTGTGGGTTATAATGTGTAAGGATTGGAATGTAGGCGAGGCGCGGACTCGTCAGGCTATTAAGAGAATAGCCATGGAGGTTTGGGAGTGTATAAGGCGCCGCCCCAACATTTGCCTTAACCTTGTAAACTCTGTGCCAGAGAGAATCAATGACGTTATCGACGCTGGAGGCGACTGGACGGGACACTGAGAAAGTTTTCAAGGCTCTAAAGTGAAATCCACTTTTATTTTGTTCCTTACCATCTAACCAAGTTAGGTGTAGGCTATGAGACAGGATAATTTAACTGTCAATAAACAAAGGGTGTATGTGGTAGTTATTCACGTTTATTCATCATTACCACAAACATGCTGGTATACGAGGTGTGTGGTATAATTTCTAAGATAGGAGGAAAAGGTTGCTACCTACAGTTGCATAATAAATCTGAAAAAAATGATCAAGTATTGTTTAAGATCCCGAAATACAATCTGCTAAAAAAAATGTGCATAAACAGGTATTATTAAAAATAAATTATTAAGAGATTCCTCCACAGGAATACTAATAACACTGACGAACAAAATTGCCTGGCATTATCCACTGAAAAAAATAATACAGTAGGACCGTCCAAGGGGCTTCTGTGTCAATTTAAAGGCCGAGTGATTGTGTGGGTTTGAAAGTCGGCCATGGCCCTAAAAACTGCTAGATAGTCATGTTGACCTAGTGCTGCTGAGATCATTATTGATGGGGAGTTTGCTTCATAGGTAATGTATTCAATAGGAACATTCATTTGATCATGAGCTATGCAAGAATTGACTGCAAATGGGGACAGTGAGTACAGGGAGTAAGAACATGAGACAAAACAAGAAAGAGCGGAAGAGCAAAAAAGGTAAAAGAGCATGAAAATAATATTTTAATTCCTTTGAGAGAGATTTGAGAGAGAGAGAGAAAGAGAGGTGGGGAGATGAGAGTAGAGTGAGTATGAAAGCGTGAGAGAGCTAACGATACAGAATGAGGGAGAGTGCGAGAGCTGCATAAGCAAGAAGACAGAAGGACCGATGAGATTCGCTAGGAAGATTTAGTGGGGAACATAATTAACTCGCTCCATATTATCCAGTAACCCGCGACAATTCTCATAGCAGTGTAGTTTCAGTAAAATGTATTCTTCATATGATTTCCCTCTCTTGTGTTTCATTGTCTTATCTGACTAACTTTGGTTTGCATACCTTTAATCCGTATGGCCCCTCGCCCTTCACACTCCTTCACCTCTCTCCCAACCCCACATCCCACCACGTCATCTGTTTGCGATACTATGCACCTGTGTCCATTGCTTCGCATTCACGAGTCTAAATCTCAGAGATGACAGAGCGGCTGGGGAGGCGGGCGAATTTTTGCCTTTGACTGTACAATACAATACCATTTGTATTTCATGATGAAAAAGATCACCCATCTTCATTTTCCCTCTTTCAGCCCAGTTTCAGTTGTCTCCAATTGCTTTTCTTGTAGAAAACATGATACGAAGGAAGCTAATCAGAACAAAATAATATAAAGAAAGAGGCTACATAATATTGGAGTAACCATTTGGTCTGAGGTGTGGCTAAGGACAAGTCCTGTTTAATCACGTTAGCTTGAAGAGGAAAGGAAATTAGACTCACGGTGTGCAGTGAGAGAGAAGACGTGGATGGAAAATAAGATAATGTAAGTGCAGCAAAATTCTGGTAATACTGCAAGGGACAGGAAGACAGCGTAAGAGTAGCGAGTGAGGGACCGGACGAGGAGAAAAAAGTACGATATAAGGAGAGCCAAGGATAAGAAGGAACTGACGAAGGAGGACGAAGATAAAGATAGATAGATAGATACGAGTATAGTCGCGTCACTACACTGTTGTCCTCATATTTTATTCATCCTTTAAATCTGTGTTTTTATGGGCAGAGAGAGCAGAGTAATAAACAGAAGAATCCAATGGAAGGGAACTGAAAACTTCTGATTCCTTGTACGAGCAAGAAACACGAAAACTCAAGGCTTGAAAAATGAAGAGGGTCCACAGAGAGAGTAAGGATCAAAATGAAGAGGGTCCACAGAGAGAGCAAGGATCAAAACAAGTATGAATAAAACTAAAGTGTTTCAACTGAATGACGTAGGCCATAGCATGCTAGTACAAGCACACAATTTGCTGACTTCATAAGAAACATACTCAGTGTGATATGTACATTATTTTTCTTTCATACCGATTCAGTAAACCTGTCTCTGAGGTTGTGGTCAAGTAGTTAGAAAAGCAGTCTGAGGATTGAAATGACAAGAATCCAATTTCAAAGCGAGGTAGAAACAATTTTATATGAATTTTGCTGAAACGGACATTATTGATCCTGACGAAAACCCAGAGACATGTCATAGAAATAATCTCGTTGAAACAATCACACCAGTCCGATAAGACACCCCTAGCATGTACTCATTATGGACGGTGCGTACTAGCCTTGAAATGGTGACATGTGAGAGCTGTATTGGGTAGGTAAACTATCAGGACTTAGGGAACTGGCTGTAGAGTATTTGTGTAGACACTGAAAAAAATATTAATAATGTAGCAGTTTCTAAGAGCACTGAGGATGTGTGCCCCCACCCCCACCCCCCAAAATGCAGAAAATAACTTGATATATATCCTGGTTAATTAAGATCTGATAGATATTTAATCATCTAGTTGTGGCAAGAATATAATTTAAAACCATCATACTTAAGAGGTTACACAGAGAGTAGACCAGCATGCTCTCCAATACAAGTTTCTATAACTGTCAACACCAAACTACATACACGCTACACACTACACTTCCTTTTCAAAATTTTGTAAAATGGCGCTCAAAAATCTTGCCTCGGAGTCCCCAGGGGGGGGGGACCATAAATGCCCCCACCATTCGCCCCTCTCGCGGCAACGGCTCAAGGAGCTGCCTGGAACCACCGTCTGACTCACTCCTTCTTCATTTCTGTAACATTCGCGGCCTTTCCTCTAACTTTCACGCTGTCGAACACCACCTCTTCTCCTCTAAACCTCACCTTCTCTTTCTCACTGAGACTCAGCTGTCTGAGGCAACTGACAGCAAGCCCTTTTCTGTATCCTCCTACTTTCTCTATTCTCGTTTCAAAGCCAAAGGTGGCTGTTGCGTATATGTACGCAACGATCTATCTTGCTCTCGTGTTCCTGAACGTGATTCTTCTGAATTCTCTACTCTCTGGCTTCGGCTTTCCTGTCATTCTCTGACTAAATATATCTGTGCTGTTTACTTATCTCCTAATTCTACTGACTATCAAAAATTCTTTGACTATCTTACTTCTACGATGGAGCACATTCTGTCCATTTCTCCTTTCTCTGAAATCTCCATTCTAGGAGATTTCAATGTTCACCACCACCTTTGGCTCTCCTCTCCTTCCACTGATCAACCTGGTGAACAAGCCTACATCTTTTCTATCCTTAATGACCTAGAGCAGCTTGTACAGCACCCTACCCGTATCCCTGACCGCCTTGGAGAGAGTTCCAACATACTTGACCTTTTCCTAACAACTAATCCTTCTGCTTACACTGTTCATCTTTTCTCTCCGTTGGGCTCCTC